>JADBJO010004071.1:178410-188410 GCA_016801955.1 Conus betulinus | reverse complement strand
GAAGATTTTAGGCCAAAGCCTAGTCTTACTATCTGCCCTTGTCATGCATACATTATTTGGGCTCGTATCTTCATACTGACAATTCAACATAGCAACATTGTAATGAGAGAGAGAGAGAGAGAGAGAGAGAGAGAGAGAGAGAGAGAGAGAGAGAGACAGAGAGACAGACAGACAGACAGACAGACAGAGAGAAGAGAGAGAGAGAGAGAGAAAGATGTGGGGGGGGGGGGGGGAGTGTTAAAACATAAGAGAAAACATAATCACTTTTGAACAGGCAGTAGGATTCCCCTGCTTTCATCTGGGTTGAGGTCTTGTTTGTTCTCCACATATCGTTCTACAGGCTGATCTGCACAGTGAGTGTAAAGGTATTTCATTTAGCGCGTCATCAATGTGTGTGGCATGCATGCAGGCACAGAGACAGTGAAACACTCACTCAAACATCGGCTAGCATCTCCCTTTCCCTTGTAATCTACCTCATTCACTACCATTTCTTATTTCCAGGGTTGCCACCGTATTCAGCTCCATCAGACGTATGCTAACCGTCACTTATTCCCATGCATACTACTTCATTTGTCGCCATCACTCATGAAGTGTGTATCTTTCATTACCATGCACCATCCCATTCTCCAGATCAAGCAGAAGGTGTACAGAGCAATTGCCTCCCCCCCCCCCCCCCCCCCCCCCCCCAGTCTTCTACGCATGTGAAACGTGGACAGTGTACCAATGGCATGCCAAGAAGCTGAATCACTTACACACTACCTGCCTCACAAGAGATTGGCATGTCGCTATCCATTCTGCTCGGCAGGCCTACATGGCGTTTGCAAATCAGAAACTCATCCATAGATTTACTGAGTTCAAAGAAACAAGACATCACAGTTTATTTACAAAATACGCTCAACCTGGTGATAAATGTTTATAGAGAAACAGAGCATCAATATGAATGTAGAAAGTGAAAACAAATATCTGCAATAGAGAATACCGCTTTCAAAAAAGCAAACGTATAACAACAAGGACAAACTACATGCACACTTGTAATTCAAACAAAGCATGTTAAAGAACAAGGATTTTGCAATAGATGTGTACTACAATGAAACAACAACAACAACAACAACAACGACGACGACGACGACGACGACAGCGACAACACCACAAAAAGATCCTTAAAATAAGTGTCAATCAATCCCATACAGATATAGAGAGGTGCATGCGTGTATGTGTGTGCGCATGCGCGCGCAAGCTTGTGTGTGTGTGTGTGTGTGTGTGTGTGTGTGTGTGTGTGTGTGTGTGTGTGTGTGTGTGTGTGAATGTGGTGGAACCTCTCTCTCTGTCTGCCTGTCTGTCTGTCCCTCCGTCCCACTCTCTCTTCTGCATTTTAATCTGGGTAATATAAATATGATAACTGATCAACTGTTGCTGACAAAACCTATGTACCCCGTATCTACCACCACTCCCCCTCTCCACACACATCATGTAGATGAACATGTTCACCCATATAAAGGAGGCATTATCAACGACAAGGAATGTGAATGCTAGCCAGCCAGCCGGACAGCCAGCCAGCCAGCCAGCCAACCAGCCAGCCAGACAGGCAGAAAGAAACGGAGACATTAGATTCCACACCTGCATCCAGTTGGAGCGTTGCCAGGGGAACAGGACCAGAAAGGTGAATAGCACCACTCCCATTTTCAACATCACGAACCTGTTTTCAGCCTGAAACGGTCAAAAGTGAAAATAGAAATGTAAGTAAGATGCTGCCAACTACTTATAGTATAACTCAAAATACCAGTTTCTGTTTCAACGGCAGGTGTTGATAGCCATACTATGTTAGCAAGTAAAAAGATGAACATTGCTGCGATCATGTAGGCATGTGTTACGGATGCGTTAGTGCGTGTGCCTGTTTGTCTGACTCACAGCAATTCGGATGGGTGTATGATTTAAAATTCACACACACACACACACACACACACACACACACACACACACACACGCACGCACGCACGCACACACACACACACACACACACACACACACACACACACACATACACACACAGAGCAATATACAACAATATCAATGCAGCAGAATAACACACGCCGTAATTCTAGGCATGCAATTCATGGAATATAAATTATGTATATATACTAATTTCTGTTCTTTCTTTTGGCCTTGGCCAGCTCAAAACGACAGTCCACCGACATCACAAGTCTCTCGTGGAGATTGCTGTAGAAGAAGTCCTCTCCTGGGACTCACACAGTCAGGAGGAGCAGCTCGCAGAGTCCCCACAGAACCGAAGCGACGGCTCTGTCCACAACAGGAGCAACGGCTCCAACACAAGAGCTGCAGCTCACACTCAAACAAGATGTTGACACCACACAAAAGCGACAGTACAGCAGAAACGACGGCTCTGGTACGACTGGCCCAACAGGTCGCTGGTTCAAACACTTCAAGAGCGGCGGTTCTGGCACAACTGGCAGGTCGGGTTACTGTCGACTCCCACGTCGACCTCCCCACACCCCAGCAAGGTGGAGATAGGGGTAGATCTCAGCTATGCCCCAGACCCGTGCGCGGTAGCAGGTCGGGTTACTGTCGACTCCCTCATCGACCTCTCCACACCCTCAGCAGGGTGGAGACAGGGCTAGACTCTGACTACGCCCAGACCCTCTTGCAGTGGCAGCCAGTTCCCATTCACACCAGGACAATGATTTTACCGGGGGGGAGACTGATAACTACCTTGATTATTATACATCATGACATGGCTATTATACATCATGGTTATAATCATAGTCATAATCAACAGTACTGTATATTTCAGCAGAACTTGGGAAGAATACCCATAGCGAAATCTACAAAAGTTCAAGGCATTATTCCAACAGAACATTCTCTTTTCGAAATCATGTTCTACACTGGGAAAGAAAGAATTTCCACATAGACCTTTTCAAATTCATGCTTTACACATTGGGGGGGAAGGATTTCCACATAGACATTTTTACAATAAACGACGACGAATACACTCATTACATATAAGAAACGATTTCCTTTTCGTCTCTTTCATCAAGATAAGAATGTTTTTATGATTTCATGTTTCTTCTATCGCGAGAAGCACGTTTTTATCATTTCACATAATCAGTACATCTCACTCAGAGAAATGATTCCTAGCACACTCTTGTTTATCAACAAATAGGTATTCATTATTCATATCAAAGGACGGTTTAAATACATCACAACCATTAATACACAGTAGTTTTGATCACTCACTTCCAGAGCGTACTATCAATAACATCATTACAATACATTAGAATAAACAACACTTTTTTTTTTCATCATAACGCCATGAACTAGCTTAGCCACCTCCTTTTTTCAATTACTCGTCAACAACATTTTTGTTCTTTCTATTGATTCTTTCTGAAAACAATTTCCTCTTATTACTCTATCAAGTCATAAACATACCAAAAACAACAAATGCACTTTTTCTCTATAAACCTTTACTAGGCGCTGAGAAAGTTACAGTCGCCTATAGGAGGGGAGAACGATTTCGGTCTGCAAGTTCAAATTGCTTATAATAAAATACCTGACTGCCACAGCAACTCGTTCAGGAGTCCCTCTTTGGCCACTGGGAAGTTGCACTGCCGGAACTGCTGTAGAGACTGCATGATCGTTTCAGCTCACCTGACTTATACGGAGCGCAGGTGAGCAGCAGTCGGATAAACTAACTAATCAGTTTTCTGGTGAACATGTTCCGGCCAACGCGGTTGTAAAAAGTTTTTGTGGGGGAAAAAAAAAGGTCCATTGCAGCATGTTTATTACAGACAGTTAGGGAGTTTGTACGAGAGTGTGATAGAGGGAAGGTTTGTTGTGTCGTGTCTTGAACAGGGGAACATTTAGTACCAGAATGTGATAGAGGGAAGGTTTGTTGTGTCATGTCCTGAACAGGGGAACATTTAGTACCAGAGTGTGATAGAGGGAAGGTTTGTTGTGTCGTGTCTTGAACAGGGGAACATTTAGTACCAGAGTGTGATAGAGGGAAGGTTTGTTGTGTCGTGTCTTGGACAGGGGAACATTTAGTACCAGAGTGTGGTAGAGGGAAGGTTTGTTGTCGTGTCCTAAACAGGGGAACATCTAATTTCACCTTTGGCTGATGATACATGACTGTAGGTGGAAGATATCCATGAGCGATTATAGAGGGCTACGACGAACACACACACACACACACACACACACACACACACACACACACACACACACACGCGCGCGCGCGCAGAAACGATTATCAGAGCACAAAAAAAGACGATACGACCGACCGCTTCAAATGTTATCATTGAAATATCTATGCCATGTGAATCCCCACCATCTGGAGATGCTGCATAGTTCTGTTCATTATTTGTGCTTCGCGTTGGAAAGAGAAGCAGTGTTGAAAAGAAACGTCATGGNGAGAGAGAGATACAGACAGAAACACGTCATCAATGTGTGTGGCCATGCAGGCACAGAGACAGTGAAACACTCACTCAAACATCGGCTAGCATCTCCCTTTCCCTTGTAATCTACCTCATTCACTACCATTTCTTATTTCCAGGGTTGCCACCGTATTCAGCTCCATCAGACGTATGCTAACCGTCACTTATTCCCATGCATACTACTTCATTTGTCGCCATCACTCATGAAGTGTGTATCTTTCATTACCATGCACCATCCCATTCTCCAGATCAAGCAGAAGGTGTACAGAGCAATTGCCTCACCCCCCCCCCCCCCCCCCCCCCCCCCCAGTCTTTGCCTCACAAGATTGGCATGTCGCTATCCATTCTGCTCGGCAGGCCTACATGGCGTTTGCAAATCAGAAACTCATCCATAGATTTACTGAGTTCAAAGAAACAAGACATCACAGTTTATTTACAAAATACGCTCAACCTGGTGATAAATGTTTATAGAGAAACAGAGCATCAATATGAATGTAGAAAGTGAAAACAAATATCTGCAATAGAGAATACCGCTTTCAAAAAAGCAAACGTATAACAACAAGGACAAACTACATGCACACTTGTAATTCAAACAAAGCATGTTAAAGAACAAGGATTTTGCAATAGATGTGTACTACAATGAAACAACAACAACAACAACAACAACAACGACGACGACGACGACGACAGCGACAACACCACAAAAAGATCCTTAAAATAAGTGTCAATCAATCCCATACAGATATAGAGAGGTGCATGCGTGTATGTGTGTGCGCATGCGCGCGCAAGCTTGTGTATGTGTGTGTGTGTGTGTGTGTGTGTGTGTGTGTGTGTGTGTGTGTGTGTGTGTGTGTGTGAATGTGGAACCTCTCTCTCTGTCTGCCTGTCTGTCTGTCCTTCCGTCCCACTCTCTCTTCTGCATTTTAATCTGGGTAATATAAATATGATAACTGATCAACTGTTGCTGACAAAAACCTATGTACCCCGTATCTACCACCACTCCCCCTCTCCACACACATCATGTAGATGAACATGTTCACCCATATAAAGGAGGCATTATCAACGACAAGGAATGTGAATGCTAGCCAGCCAGCCGGACAGCCAGCCAGCCAGCCAGCAAACCAGCCAGCCAGACAGGCAGAAAGAAACGGAGACATTAGATTCCACACCTGCATCCAGTTGGAGCGTTGCCAGGGGAAACAGGACCAGAAAGGTGAATAGCACCACTCCCATTTTCAACATCACGAACCTGTTTTCAGCCTGAAACGGTCAAAAGTGAAAAAAGAAATGTAAGTAAGATGCTGCCAACTACTTATAGTATAACTCAAAATACCAGTTTCTGTTTCAACGGCAGGTGTTGATAGCCATACTATGTTAGCAAGTAAAAAGATGAACATTGCTGCGATCATGTAGGCATGTGTTACGGATGCGTTAGTGCGTGTGCCTGTGTTTGTCTGACTCACAGCAATTCGGATGGGTGTATGATTTAAAATTCACACACACACACACACACACACACACACACACACACACACACACACGCACGCACGCACGCACGCACACACACACACACACACACACACACACACACACACACACACACACACACACAGAGCAATATACAACAATATCAATGCAGCAGAATAACACACGCCGTAATTCTAGGCATGCAATTCATGGAATATAAATTATGTATATATACTAATTTCTGTTCTTTCTTTTGGGCCTGGCCAGCTCAAAACGACAGTCCACCGACATCACAAGTCTCTCGTGGAGATTGCTGTAGAGAAGTCCTCTCCTGGGACTCACACAGTCAGGAGGAGCAGCTCGCAGAGTCCCCACAGAACCGAAGCGACGGCTCTGTCCACAACAGGAGCAACGGCTCCAACACAAGAGCTGCAGCTCACACTCAAACAAGATGTGACACCACAAAAGCGACAGTACAGCAGAAACGACGGCTCTGGTACGACTGGCCCAACAGGTCGCTGGTTCAAACACTTCAAGAGCGGCGGTTCTGGCACAACTGGCAGGTCGGGTTACTGTCGACTCCCACGTCGACCTCCCCACACCCCAGCAAGGTGGAGATAGGGGTAGATCTCAGCTATGCCCCAGACCCGTGCGCGGTAGCAGGTCGGGTTACTGTCGACTCCCTCATCGACCTCTCCACACCCTCAGCAGGGTGGAGACAGGGCTAGACTCTGACTACGCCCAGACCCTCTTGCAGTGGCAGCCAGTTCCCATTCACACCAGGACAATGATTTTACCGGGGGGGAGACTGATAACTACCTTGATTATCTAGCATTCTATGACATGGCTATTATACATCATGGTTATTAATCATAGTCATAATCAACAGTTACTGTATATTTCAGCAGAACTTGGGAAGAATACCCATAGCGAAATCTACAAAGTTCAAGGCATTATTCCAACAGAACATTCTCTTTTCCGAAATCATGTTCTACACACTGGGAAAGAAAGAATTTCCACATAGACCTTTTCAAATTCATGCTTTACACATTGGGGGGGAAAGGATTTCCACATAGACATTTTTACAATAAACGACGACGAATACACTCATTACATATAAGAAACGATTTCCTTTTCGTCTCTTCATCATCAAGATAAGAATGTTTTTATGATTTCATGTTTCTTCTATCGCGAGAAGCACGTTTTTATCATTTCACATAATCAGTACATCTCACTCAGAGAAATGATTCCTAGCACACTCTTGTTTATCAACAAAAATAGGTATTCATTATTCATATCAAAGGACGGTTTAAATATACATCACAACCATTAATACACAGTAGTTTTGATCACTCACTTCCAGAGCGTACTATCAATAACATCATTACAATACATTAGAATAAACAACACTTTTTTTTCATCATAACGCCATGAACTAGCTTAGCCACCTCCTTTTTTTTCAATTACTCGTCAACAACATTTTTGTTCTTTCTATTGATTCTTTCTGAAAACAATTTCCTCTTATTACTCTATCAAGTCATAAACATACCAAGAAACAAACAAATGCACTTTTTCTCTATAAACCTTTACTAGGCGCTGAGAAAGTTACAGTCGCCTATAGGAGGGGAGAACGATTTCGGTCTGCAAGTTCAAATTGCTTATAATAAAATACCTGACTGCCACAGCAACTCGTTCAGGAGTCCCTCTTTGGCCACTGGGAAGTTGCACTGCCGGAACTGCTGTAGAGACTGCATGATCGTTTCAGCTCACCTGACTTATACGGAGCGCAGGTGAGCAGCAGTCGGATAAACTAACTAATCAGTTTTCTGGTGAACATGTTCCGGCCAACGCGGTTGTAAAAGTTTGGGGGGGAAAAAAAGGTCCATTGCAGCATGTTTATTACAGACAGTTAGGGAGTTTGTACGAGAGTGTGATAGAGGGAAGGTTTGTTGTGTCGTGTCTTGAACAGGGGAACATTTAGTACCAGAATGTGATAGAGGGAAGGTTTGTTGTGTCATGTCCTGAACAGGGGAACATTTAGTACCAGAGTGTGATAGAGGGAAGGTTTGTGTGTCGTGTCTTGAAACAGGGGAACATTTAGTACCAGAGTGTGATAGAGGGAAGGTTTGTTGTGTCGTGTCTTGGACAGGGGAACATTTAGTACCAGAGTGTGGTAGAGGGAAGGTTTTTTGTGTCGTGTCCTAAAGGGGGGAACATCTAATTTCACCTTTGGCTGATGATACATGACTGTAGGTGGAAGATATATCCATGAGCGATTATAGAGGGCTACGACGAACACACACACACACACACACACACACACACACACACACACACACACGCGCGCGCGCGCAGAAACGATTATCAGAGCACAAAAAAAGACGATACGACCGACCGCTTCAAATGTTATCATTGAAATATCTATGCCATGTGAATCCCCCACCATCTGGAGATGCTGCATAGTTCTGTTCATTATTTGTGCTTCGCGTTGGAAAGAGAGCAGTGTTGAAAAGAAACGTCATGGTTAAACCGAGATCTATCTGTTTGATTCATTGGACGCCCTACATGGAAACTGACAACTTCCATGCTAGACTGCTGCTTTAGCCGAGAAAACAGGTGAGATTTGAGTATATTAATATGTAGTTAAAGAGCTGGGATTTTGTTTATCAGTATGTATTTGAACATCTGGAATTTTGTCAGTCAAACTTTCGTGACTTCAGACCTCTCTCTGTCTGTCTGTCTGTCTGTCTGTCTGTCTGTCTGTCTGTCTCTCTCTCTCTCTCTCTCTCTCTCTCTCTCTCTCTCTCTCTCTCTCTCTCTCTCTCACTGACTCTCGCTCTCTTTAAAACCTGTAAAAACGCCCTTTAGACTAGGTTGTTAGGATGGGCGCTGCAGAAATTGTCCTCACTATCATGACGGTTATAACTGTGAACAACCTTCTGCTGCATTGCGTTCTCTGTATTCTCCTTATTTTTCTTCTCCTCCTCCTCCTTCTTTTTTTCTTTTTTTTCCTCCTCCTCCCTCCTCCTCCTCCTCCTGCCACTTTTCTTTTTTTTGTGTGTCTCCTCCCCCTCCTCCTTCTTCTTCCTCTTCTTCTTCTCGTCATCTTTTCTGTCTCCTCTCCCTCCTCCTTCTTCTTCCTCTTCTTCTTCTCGTCATCTTTTCTGTCTTCTCTTCCTCCTTTTTGTCCTAGCATTCCTCTTCCCCTGCTTCTTCACCTCCCTGTTTCTACTTCTTCAGATGAACATCTGCTGACGTCATCATGATAGCAGGCATGTGGTCCCACATGGTAGTAAGGAAGAAAGAAGCGTATCTGATCAGGGAGGGGGGGGGGGGTGGGGAACATGTAGGCTATTTCAGGTTCCATGGGGTCATCTTCAGATCACCATCCATTGGTGTTATATATCAGACTTATAATCCATTTTTACAGCTGCGCATTAAAGGTAAACTCATTCACATTAATAAACACACAAATGCGAAAAGCACAGTACTCCACAATGTGGTCTTTCCCATCACTCCTGTCTCCTATTGTTCGCTGGTGTGAGGAGTGTTTCTGAGGGCCGGGCCAGTACACAAGATGGTGATTCGGTGTGATTCTCTGCCGTTCTTGGCAACGGGAATGTTGACTCTATTCACTAATGCTTTGAAAATCCATAACCATGGAGAAAACCTTCATGTTCAAAGAGGTTAAAGTCAAATACATCCATTCAGTGATGCATTAAGCCTTTGTGGATTTCCAATCACAAGTCAAAAGCAAGCTGGCTGTTGGCAGAACCTGTCTAGTCTATTGTAGTACACTGTTGTGAACAGTCCCACACCTCTGTGCTGTAGTCTTCTGCGAGTCTGACCAGGCTGATGCATGCAGACAGACAGAACACAGCAGCGCTCAATACACATCTGTACCCAAGTCTCAGCTTCACTTCACCTGCCACAACCACTTCACTCTCCAGCTGTTGTCACTCACCTTCTTCACGTAGCTGTGGCTGTCTGCTCTTGGCGTGGCTGTGGGGCTGACTGTTCCTTGTCGTCTGGCTGGTGGTGGTGTGATCAGACTGGGGAAAAGCTTGGCTAGTTATAATGGGAAA
>JADBJO010004071.1:160910-173410 GCA_016801955.1 Conus betulinus | reverse complement strand
TTGGCTCCATCAGGGAGGAGACAACTGGTGAGATTATATGTATCAAACTAGATCCCTAAATTCTTTTTAAAGAAGCCGTCACTGTCCGTCAGTCTGTCGGTCCGTCTGTCTGCCTAACGGTCTTTCTCTCTCTCTCTCTCTCTCTCTCTCTCTCTCTCTCTCTCTCTCTCTCTCTCTCTCTCTCTCTCTCTCTCTCTCTTTGTGTGTGTGTGTGTGTGTGTGTGTGTGTGTGTGTGTGTGTGTGTGTGTGTGTGTGTGTGTGTTGTTGTTGTTGTTGTTGTTGTTTGGTTTTTTGTTTTCTGGGAGGGGGAGGGGGAGTGGGGGCGGGTGGATGTGGCGGGTGGGTGTGGGGGTGGGGGTGGGGGGTGGATGGGTGTTGGGTGGGTGGGTGATGGTGATAGTGGTGGTGTGACGTGAAGAGCGCTCACGCGCTTGGGTAGGGGGAGGGAGAGGGAGACGAGCAATCGGGACCAGTGATATCCTTTTCAGGCGATATACGGCAGTGGGTGCTTACACATAATTTTTGCTTTTGTATTGTGTCTTTAACAGGTAACTTCCATTATTAACATATTTGAGAGAGAGAGAGAGAGAGAGAGAGAGAGAGAGAGAGAGAGAGAGAGAGAGAGAGAGAGAGGGAGAGAGGAGAGAGAGAGAGAGAGGGGGGGGGGGGGGGGGGGGGGGGTGTGCGGGTGTATGTGTAAAACAAAATGAATAACTGAAAATGATTAAGTCCTTTGTCTCATCTATGTTGTTTCCTTTGTATAAGCAACACATTATCCGAGTGAATGTGCCAGTACACCACACATTAGAACATTAACAAACCCAGACACTTTGTATCAATTGCCAAACACTAAAAACAGCAAAAAATATGTCCATTTGTAAGATAACACACAGACTATGCATGGTATGTAGGAGATTGGTTGGGGGGGAAAAAAAAAACTAGTTGTGGAAATTACTTTTGTTTTTTTTTTTTTCGCTTTTTTTTTTTTTTTTTTTTGCAGATGGTGGAATGATTGCTTTATTGATAGCAGCTCCATTCATATTTTGTTTTTCGTGGATTGATCGCCGTGTTAATGGAAGCTCTATACACGTTTTGTGTCGGACGGGTTGATTGCTGTGTTGATGGTAGGTCTATGCACGGTTTGTTTATGATAGACTCATCGCTGTGTTGATAGTCGTTCTATACATTTTGTTTTCTGAGAGGTTGATTGCTGTATTCATCGCAGCTCTATGAACGTTTTGTTTTTGAAAGGTTGATTGCTGTATTGATAGCAGCTCTATGAACGTTTTTGTTTTTGAAAGGTTGACTGCTGTGATGATAGCAGCTCTATGAACGTTTTTTTTTTTGAAAGGTTGATTGCTGTGTTGATAGCAGCTCTATGAACGTTTTGTTTTTGAAAGGTTGATTGTTGTGTTGACAGCAGCTCTATGAACGTTTTGTTTTTGAAAGGTTGATTGCTGTATTGATAGCAGCTCTACTCTCCACACGTTCTGTTTTGGATGGGTTGATTGCTGTGATGATGACACAGCATCAGTTTCGTAGGTGTTGCTGACTTCTTTGCTTAGCTTCCGATTTTGCTGGTAGGTAAAGCAAGTCTTACTGATTGCTCCTACTCTTTGTGTCGTGTGTCTCTTCATTAAAAAGATGTTGAAGTGGGAGCACATTGAGGGATAGAATGTTAGATGGCTATGTGAACTCGTGAGCATGAAATATGAGGAGGATTCCCGACTGACTTTTTTTCTATTAAAAAAAAAAATTGCTGGCTGTAAAAACAGTTATGCAGCTATCGATTATTCTGATATGCATACAGCTTCAACAAACATTGGCCCTTTATCCTTCGTTTCAACAGTTGCTGCATATGCTCCTTCACACAGACCGTCTATTCCTCATATTGTATCAACGTGTAGTTCTGTTTTACCTTTATTGCTGTACCTTAACCCTATTATTCATTTCTTTTTGTCATGGCTTGATTTCTTTTTAATTCAAAAGTCTGCTTATTATTAAATGGTATGGAACACGCCTTGATTAGTTAAAAAAAAAAAAAAAAAAAAAAAAAAAAAAAAAAAAAAAAAAAACACACACACACAGAGAAATATGCAGAACACATTTTATCAAAGGAACACTCTACTTGCAATGTTGTTGAAGATACATTTTATAAACAAAAACAGCCCAGGAAAGATAGAACAGAATATAAAACATTTTATTGACAAAACTCTGACACATTTTGATTACGGAGGCGATTTTACACAGCATACGCTGTAAAGAGCACAATTTACCGATGAAAATATTAAACAGTAACTACAGTGACTTACAGGAGAAGCGGCCAGAGAGAGAGAGAGAGAGAGAGAGAGAGAGAGAGAGAGAGAGAGAGAGAGAGAGAGAGAGAGAGAGAGAGAGAGAGAGACGAACGAACGAACGAACGAACGAACGAATTTTATTTTTCAGAGGGTAATGGAATAAGCATCACTGCTTTTTTTACACCCAGCCCTCCGGGGCCAAAAGAAATTTAGGGAAGGAAAAAAGATATTGATTAATATAAAATAATGGAAAATCACTCTTAAATATGAAAACATAAAAATACAAAAGGACATAAAATCTATGTACAGAGGGAACACCGACGGAAGGTGTGGGAGTCGGTGGGGATGGGAGTGGGATGGGGTGGGATGGGGGACAATTAAGAATGAGAGGAGGGGGATGGAAGAATAGGAAGAACTGATAAGGAAAATGAAACATTTACACAGAACAGTTATTGGTACATCTTTGGGTAAAGTGGTGTAAGATCAGACAGATACATCAAGTACGTAAAAAGATTGGATTTAAACTTACTAGTGTTTGTTTTTTTTTTTTTTTTTTTTGGGATATTATTCCACAGCCAGCCCCCAGAATAAGCAAGGCTTGATTTGCATAAATTAATTGATGGGAAAGGGAGATTTATTTTATTCGAATGACGATGATCATTAGAAGTAATATATTTATTAAATAGGAAGGAGCACCGCCGTGTAGTATTTATGCATAAAGAGTGCTTTATTGTACAATAGTTTGGTCTTGAAAAAAAAAAGTTTTTTTTTTTTTAATTTTCCTGAGCTGATACAGTTTTACGGAAAGATTTTTTGAAAGAAGTTCGAAATGCTTCGACCAAGATAGGTTGTTGTCGATTGCTATTCCTAAGACTCTGTGATTTGAAACCTCTTTGATTTTTTCGTTACCAATATAAAGGATTGGCAAGTTTTCGGTTACATTTTGACGTTTTTGCCTTGTTGTAATCAACATGAATTTCGTTTTTTGAGGATGCAGAGACATGTGATTGAGTTGTGTCCATTTAACGAGAAGGTTGACATTTTTTCTGAATACCAAGGTAGACTTGCTGAGCATTAGAATTATTAGTGTCAATAGTGGTATCATCGGCAAACATTTCACAATGAGAAGTCAAGGTTAATGGTAAATCATTAATATAGAATAAGAAGAGCAGTGGACAAAGGACCGAGCCTTGTGGCACACCAAAGTTATTGGGAATCAAAGTAGAATAACAATCATTTAATAAAACTGATTGTTGCCTGTTGGAAAGGAAGGATGAAATGAGTTTTAGTGTCGGAAGTTAGTCGATAAATAGTTAACTTTCTGAGCAAAAGTTCATGATTAATGACATCGAAAGCTTTAGCAAAATCCACGAAGAGTACTCCGGAAAAGTGTTTCTTGTTTATGTTTGGAAGCCATCGATCAACTATCTTGGTAAAAGCTGTTTGAACAAGAATGATTCTCTCTAAATCCGGATTGATTAGGGTGTAGTAGATCGAATTTTTTGACATGAGAAAGAAGACACTTTTTTTTTATGTATTGTTCTAATGGTTTTGTTCGGCTGGATTCCTGTATAAAAAAAAAAATAGAGGTATGGGCTTGTTATACTTCAGTTGTATTTCGATCCAAATAGTTTCTATGTGATGCTGTTCAAGGTAATCAATTCTTTGAACTTTAATTGACTGATGGACATACACTATTATGCCAGTTTCTCCTTTCTGAATGGGGTCTTTACGAATTATATTATAGCCTGGAATTGAAAGGTCACTATTAGATATAAAAGGAGATAAATGGGATTCTGAAAAACCAAATATGTGAAAATGTTTGCCCGAATTTGATAATATGGATGATATTTCAGTAATCTTGTTTATACCATGATTAATATTTAGATGCCCCACTCTAAGTCCATCCTCGGTTAGCCAAGGGCTACCACGTTCTGACATCATACAGGCTAACAAGGAAAACACGATCCACTATACAAGTGAGAAAAAAATACAAAATCAGTGAATACTGTAACGCAAACAATAATACAAATTTCAAAGCAGCAATAACGAAGCGCTGAAAGAAATCCCAGCCAGTAACAAAGGCAAAATATCAATGCAAAAGACAAAATGAAGTATTCTCCAAATAAACACAAGCGCAATTATCAGTCTGTTTCGCTCTATCAATTCACAGACCACTGTCAAAACCCTCGGTAGCAAGTCAAACAGGGAGAAAAAAATCAAAGATCAGTGAATACTGCAACGCAAACAACAATACAAATTTTAAAGCAGCAATAAACAAAGCGCCGAAAGAAATCCCAGCCAGTAACAAAGGCAAAATATCAATGCAAGAGACAAAACGAGACCACGGTCAAAACCTCGGTAGCAAGTCAAGCAAGAATCAATGCCGAGCCCGGTGATGTCATTTTACACACACACACACACACACACACACACACACACACACACACACACACACACACACACACACACACACAAACACACGCGCGCGCGCGCGCGCGCTCACGCACGCACACATCACGCGCCGTACGTGTAAGCACGTATGGGTTGAAAACATTGTTAAGCTTACACATTGGCAAAGGCATTTCTATTCTTGACACAGGAGTGAATATAAATCATGTGGAAACATAAACCCACATACATATTTAGTACCCCTTTCCACCTCCACCCCAACCCCTTCCATCGCCTCTCTCTCTCTCTCTCTCTCTCTCTCTCTCTCTCTCTCTCTCTCTCTCTCTCTCTCTCTCTCTCTCCTCTCTCTCTCTCTCCGGATATACGTCCATGGTAATGTTTTCTTTGATTTAAGGAGGAGATACGTGTTGTTGGGAAAGTAGCTGAGATGCCATCCTGAACAGTTCGAGAGCATAATGATTATTCGTGTGATTGGAACCCACTGAGGTGTTATAAACGGGTTGAATGGGAATGTTAGAGGGATACTGCATGTTTGGGAAAGCAGGGGAAGGATTACCATGATAACTCCTTTCCTGTCTGAAATACGTGGATGGGGGTGAATTATGGCCAATTTTATTCATATCATTAGGGAGAATGGTGTCGGGAGGGTAATGATGTGGGGATGGATTCCTGATAATTTTTATTCATCATCAGTGGGAAGGGTGTTGGACGGGTAATGATTTTGGGGAGTTCTGTTAATTATATCGACGTCATCAGGGGGGAAGGTGTGGGAAGGGTAATGATTTGCAGAGCGCAGGTCTGTCTGTCTGGGTCTTGGATTTAGAGATGGGTAATGGAACAGAGAAGAAGGTGTGGGCAGTCTGTGGGGACTGGATCAGTGTTTGGTGGGAATTCACGATGGAGAGGACGAGAATCGTAGGCACCAGTAGTATTATCAAATCCAGTATCTGTACTGCGTTGATGGCTCCTCCGCTGAGGACCATCAATAAAGACGTTATTGGTGAAGGACGGCATTCTGGATGAGCTCCCTTGGGCCGGCTGAGGCACGTCACCTGATGGACCTCCACGCCACGGTGACTTGAGGTTGGCAGCCAGTCTGCCAGTTCCTTTGGCGCTAGGGTGGATCAGGTCCTGATAGAGGGCCAGACGAGGGGCCCTGAATGAGTGGTGAATGTGGAGTCGTGGTCAATGAACGACTCTCCCAGGTGGTCACAGACAGCCTGTAGATGGCGGTTGGATGGGCGGATCGAGTTATTCAGGTGATGTCGACCTCTGGCAGGAACGATGGAACTGAAGGACAGTTTGGCGTTGGGGAAGATCTCACAGCATCGGGACACAAGTCGCATCCAGACGTCCTTCTGGACAGGACCAGCAGGACAGGAGTTCACCCCGACATGGACAGTAACGTGACTGATGTCAGGGAAATATTTCAGGGACAGCAGCCAGGAAAAACAATTCATGTACCTGCATCCCCAAGAGAGAGAGAGAGAGAGAGAGAGAGAGAGAGAGAGAGAGAGAGAGAGAGAGAGAGAGAGAGAGAGAGAGCTGGGTGGGGGGATAGAGATTAGTTAACAACAAAAGAAGAGGACGAAGAAGTACAAGAGAGAGCTGAACTATAAGCTAGTCTTTTTGTAGGCACATATGTCATTGATACTAGGGTGAGTATGGGTTGCGTGAACATATTTGATAATTTCCACTGTAAGCTTTATACCTCGAACTTGAATTTCAATCGTTTATTCTTGTTTTGATCGTAAAGGGAATCACTTCTAAAATTGTACTGATAGGTAAGATGTGGATCCTGCAATCGATCGACAAGTTAGTTATTAATTTAGGTGACTTACACAGCGCCGTGTCTTTGGAAACTGTTACTTGGTATCTGAAAGGAAAGAAGGTTTCTTGCCGTTGGAAAATTTAAAGACAAATGGGGTTTGTGAACCCGGAATGGCTGTTTTTTTTTTTTTTTTTTTTTTTTTTTTTTTTTTTAAGCAAATTGGTCTTCAGTATGACCTGAAAGAGAAGTTTGTGAAATAGGCAAATGAATTAAGGTATGTGACCTAAATATATGTTTTTGCTAAATTAGTATTATATTTTGGTATAAAACGGACAACTTGTTCAATAAAAGGGGAAACAAATGATGAAACCCCTCATGTCAAAAGAGTGAAGCACAGATAGAAAGAAGAAAAAAACAACATATACCGGGAAAGAAACTTAAAATTGTATTCTGGTTTGTTGTATTGAAAGAAAGGAGTCAGTTGTGATGTTGCGTGCGGGGGCCATGAGTGTCTCTGTGTGCATGTGAGTGTGTATATGGGGACCGTCATGTCGCAATACAGAATACATGTTATCGAAGGAACCAGCTCTATCTAATATATAGGTTCACAGAACACATTTTTGAAAGAAACAAGTCTACAAAATGTAGAATGGTATTAAAAAAAAGAAAAACCTAGTAGACTGCCATGTTGGTACAAACTTAATGCCGTGTTCATCTCACAATTGTTTCCATCGCCTGCTGAAAGAAGCACTGGTCCTCACAGGTCACAACTTCCTTATCTGTGCTGCAAGCAGGTGAAGCTGTCTACGTTGTTGGGCTGTGTTCCCTCAAATTCAATGATACACTCTGGAGGGGCCACGGTTGGTGCATTGTGAAGCATGACCTGTCTTCTGCAGGGGGATTGTCATTGCACAGATGTTGGGTGCTGACAACAAGCATACGGCAGGTTCCTGCAAGGCTGCCTCGTTCATTGCTGCGAGGGCACAGTCGTCTGTGACCAGGAAGTCTCTCACCAAGGCCTCAATGACTTTGCTTTTACCTTCAAATCAAAACGTTGACCATAACATCTGTGGTGGACAGCAATTCCTGCATCAGTGGAGGACAGAGTAGCAAATGGCATGGCAGCAAACATGATGCTGAGGAGTATGGATACCACGAAATCCTTGTTCCACGCTATTGGAGAGTGGAAAGTGTCAGATAGAGAGCAGATGTCCACAATTCATCATGGAATGTTCTCATGGACAGTCAGGCCTGGACAAGGTGGCCCATGAATTTTTTAAATCCTTTCTCAGTTCTACGAACATGACACAAGACATTCTGTTTCTGCTCATGGTACTTTTCCTTTATCTGCTGGATTGTGAAGATCATATTAATCGTTCCACCATTGCTCTCAAAGTCACACTCATTCTCAGATACGACATGATCTGAAGAGCTTACTCCAGCGTGGAGAATGTCGCCATTTTATGTGAGGAGGGGACTGTCAGCTTACTGAACAGGAGCTGTAGCAACGAGGCATACACACCTGAAGCTATGCTCTGGAAGATTTGCTCATCTGCATACTGTTGCAATTCTAAAACCTTTGCTGCTTATTCTTTACCTATCGTAACTCAGTTAGGACTTTGCTATTAATATATGCGAGATTGTCTTGCTTGGCAGATAAACGTTTTTCAGCTAGCCAGCTGGTGAAAGCTTCCTCATTTTGTTTTTTGGTGATGGCTAGACCATGCATGTCGCAAAATGTAATGCGGAAGCTGCCCGTATGAATTCTCCTGTCGTATGCCATAGGGTCCATTGACATTCGGCCAGAACTGGGAATGTCTTAGGGTACTGAAGTCTCCTTGTAGCAGAGCTTGTCGTCTCCTGGAAGTGACTGTACCAAACTTGTAAGGCTAAGGTAAAAAAAACAGTTCTAGTTTTTTTGTTGTTGTTTTTTATACGCTAATTAATGTCAGCTGAATCGTTCCTTTTAGGGCAGTCTTATCGTCATGCAGTCACTAGGAACGAAGAGGTAATTAGCGTCAGCTGAACGTTCTTTTAAGGGCAGTTTTATCATCATGTAGTCACTTGTAGGATCAAAGAGGTAAGTAACTGTCTGTTTGTCTTTTGCATTCATTATTTTGAAAGTTATTTGTCCTACATGAAGAAGACCCGACACGTCCAAAATGCATTGTGTTGGTTTTTGCCATTTCTTTGGTCCTTCGGAAGATGGCCTAGTACTTTTATTTTTGCTGCTGTAGTTGATGACCTACCAGCGCTGTTCAACGTTCTGGTCTATCAGTTCTTTCTGTGTAAGAAAGTCTTGTTGCTCCAGGCTCAGACATGCAGAGAGCGTTTCCTGTGGGTTGCTCTTAAATGTTTGTGGAATTTGTTTTTAAGTTTTGACTGCGATTGTACATGTATAGTCACCTGCATGATGCTGACAGGCTAGTTGAAGTAAGCTTTTTTGGGGTCACCTTTTCTACATATTCCCCCATAAGGAGTGGGGGCAGTTCTGTCCATCAAGAGCACTGCTACATCAGCAAGGTGGCTGCTTTTTAATAGTCAGACAATGACTGTTCTACACCGACTGCCTGAGAGCAGTCCATGGCTAGCAGCTTTCAGTGCCATCTACGTCTGCCGTTTACCCATCGACCCCATGGGCTTGGTAAAAAGGAAGGAAGGGAACGGAACCACTAAGGCAAACGGTGTATGAGAACTGTCGGTCACCCAAACACACAACGACCCTCCCCCTACCCCCCCTCCCCCCCCCCCCGCCCCTTAGGCCTGGCAGCTGCTCTAGGCAAGAGAGATGCGGATGTAACGTGTTGACAATGACAGGGCTGCAGGAGCTGCTGGAAAGAAGATGCCGTTTATCATCAGACCACCATAGGGGCTTAATTTCTGGATTTTCTGCAATTATTTAATCTTACATTTCACACAATGGATATACACACAAGGCGCGGCGTTGGTTTGAAAATCAGAGAGCGCCTTCTCCTAGATGAACTACCCTCCCAGGCAGATAAGCTCCATCTACTCAAAGCAAACAGGTTTTATGACACCAATGACCCGCCGTCACCCTCCTTCTGTCAGTAAAGCACGGTTCTCCCAGGCTTAAGAGGCCATTGGAGATCAGGAGTTGGACTTCGGTTATCAGAAGTTACTTGAGGCGCATGCCATTCGGAGCATTGTAGAGGCAGTGGGAGTTATCTCCACTGCTATTTTTTGTGTTCAGTCCTATTGTTTTATAATACAAAATCTGCAGTGTTTTCTTGACCTGGCTCAGCAACTGTGTGCTACTCTGTGTTTTCAGCATTTGGAATTGTCATGTTGCTGACTGACTAATCTATCGCTTTCATTGTTCCAGGACAGCCAAAGTTACTGTGTTGCATTCAAAATATCCAAATTCTCTGAATGGTGTTTTTTTCTATGCTGAAGGTATTCCATGTTCATGTCTTGATTCATTTGAAGGATGGTAGATAGTATGATCAACGACCAGCCGTACGAAACTACGGCTACAACACATGCAGACAATGAAATGCAGCACATGTGACATGGTTTCCTCTGATTTTCATCGGCAATAACGATAAAGACGCCCACACATGACCAAGGGACCCGTCCCTCTCCAGCCCTACATCCCTCCCGAATCCCTCCATCCACACACTGATGTATGCAAGTTGATTGTGCGCGCGCGCGCGCGCGCACACCACACAACACACACACACACACACACACACACCACACACACACACACACACACACACAAACACACAAACAAACACACACACACACACACCACACACACACACACACACACACACACACACACCACACACACACACACACAACACACACACACACAACACACACACACACACAACAACACACAAACAAACAACACACACAAACCCACACACACACACACACACATACACACACACACACACCATATATTATATATATATATAAATAACTTATATATATATATATACCTTCATATATAGATAAACACAAAAACGTCAGTAGACACCATTACTCATTCTGTTTGGAATACAACGTACAGAACAGAAAGATTTTTGGGACCAGGGTTAGGTTAGGAATTGAGACAGGTGGGGGTTGGGACCCGAGGGGGGTGGGGTGGGGGGGAAGATAACGGGGGAGAAAGAAACATGGGAGAGAGAGGGGACCGGGCCAGCAGGGGAGGGGGGGGGGGGGGAGGGGGTTATTTCTTTTCCGAAAAGCCAACCACAGTGTTAGAAATGACATGTTTAGGTTTTTTTGGACAACATTTGGTATCCCGTTTTGTTCAACGGGCGCGGGTTTTAGGGGAGACCGGGCGTGGGGTGGGGGGGGGGGGGGGAGAGGGAGAAAAGGCATGGTGAGGGTGGTTGTATCTAGAAGTATATGTGATGTATGTAGAGGTTTTTTTCGGCTCGGGTTGTAACCAGATTTTCTCGATATGTGATATTATTGCAAGACAAAGGTAGAATTCACGCATTTCCAACAAACCAAAGTGATGCCAAAGAACCACACAAAAAAGGCTTGCTCGCCCAAACTAGGCTTACCGTTGCAACAAAAAAGGGCCGCGGGGGGGGGGGGGGGGGGTGCGGGGGTGGCCGCGGAGGGGGGGGGTCCGAGGTTACAAGGGGAGGGGGGCGGGGGGGGGGCGCGGGGGACGGGCGGGGGCGGGGGGGGGGGGGGGGGAGGGACGGGGGGGGCAAAGGGTGGGGCGGGAACCGTGAGGGGAAGGTTGGCAAAAGGCATGGGAAGGCTCGGTGGTTATCGAGAAGTAGATCTGCTGATGTATTACTTCTTTTTTTTTTCGGCGGTCGACGCATATTTGTAGACCTGTTGGTTTATTAATATGTTCATATTATTTATGTTTATAGATGTACATGTTCAACTGTGATGGGGTTAGAATTGAATTTTCTTTTTTAATGGACGTTGCTTCTTTGAATGGTTTATTTGATGTTTAAAAAAAAAAAATGCTCACCAGATGCACCCCCACGAGAGATGAGACGAGGAGAGAGAGAGGAGAGAGGGAGAGAGAGACCAGAGAGAGAGAGGAGAGACACGAGAGAGAGAGAGAGAGAGAGACACGACACAGAGAGAGAGACCACACAGAGGAGAGAGGCAAGACGTACACACAGGAGAGGAAGAGGAGAAGTCAACATGGGTTCACTCAAAAAAAAAAAAAAAAAAAAAAAAAAAAAAAAAAAAAAAAAAATCACAACAGAAAAGAAAAAGTCCAATTCCAGAAAAAAAAAAAAAGAAACGTGAAATTATGTTGCGAATATGCATAACGAAAGGGAACAGCAATATGCGTAACTCTTCGTGGTGGGGGAAGGAGGGCAGTGCACAGGAGGAGGAGGGAGGGGAAAGGAAGATCACATGACGAAGACTTGATTCCATGCAGTTTATGAGGTTTTTTTTTGTTTGTTTTGTTTTGTTTGGTTTTAACGTGATTTCTGTGCTCTTCTTCATTGCAAAATTTAAAAAAAAGGTGGTGGTGTGGTGGTGGTGGTGGGGGGGGGGGGGGGGGGGGGGGGGGTAGAGAATGTACGAAAACGCAGAGATTTCTTTTCTTTTTTTTTCATCTGCTTTCTTTTCCTTGTCTTTCTTACGCTTTTCCCCTCTCTCTCTTCTTTTTCTTTTCTTTTCTTACTCTTTCCGTACTGAATTGTCCGTGCTTTTTCCTTGCCTGCCATCGTGTCCTTGATAACAACGTACACACGGAATGGGCCTCAATCATTTTGGAGTCGGCAATGGACATTGATAACATTCGCCGGAGGAAACAGAACAAAACAACCACAATCAACAACAACAACCAACAACAAAACAAACAACAACAACAACAACAACAACAAACAACAACAACAACAACAACAACAAAGGAAATCAGTTATGTTGAACATGAGGCAGAGAGCATCTTGTATCTTTGACATGTGTAGCAACTGTAAGCACACTATTCCTTAACTCGCATACATCATGGAAAAGTCGGTAGAGGAATAACTGTTGAAAGGTCTTCCTTCACACACGCCTA
>JADBJO010004071.1:158878-160460 GCA_016801955.1 Conus betulinus | reverse complement strand
TGTAAATGAGTAATGCTGTTTATATGTTCATAAGTAATTAAATGAGTAGTTTTATCAGCCGCACCAAACAACATATTTTTGTAGTGTTTTCTGAATCGCACCAGACGGTTTGCTTTAAAAACTGATTGACTTCAGGTAAAGAAACCCGTGGCGCACTTTTGATTTCTGACTCCTCTCTTTGCGTATCTATCAGCTAGCTCATTGCCACAAATACCGCAATGCGATCGAATCCAACAGAAGGTGACGTCAGTTCCTTTACATATCAAAACATTAATAAGATGGCATATTTTATTTACAAGAAAGTTGTTCGAAACGGTATTTGGACATTTTATGGTTTGCAGAAAGACATTGAATCCACAGAAATAATTACTTTAAATATTGATTGTGGCAAGTCGGCTAAATGTGACAACGCTGGAATAACAGCTATCATTTCGGCGACAAATATTGATCTGTCTTTTCCGATGGAATTTATCTTTTAAACCCTTAAATGATCGTGACATTTTCTAACAGTGGTTGTGTCAGAACTAAGAAAGAGTGGACAGTTACTGTGAAACATGTTATCCTGAAGGGTAAGCAGTGCTGATTCTACCTAAGAAAGAGTTGACAGTCACTGTAAAACGTGTTATCCTGAACAGTAAGTGGTGTTTATTCTACCTAGTTTCTTTGGCCTAGCGCTTTACATCCAATGGTTTTCAACCAGGTTTTTGCATAGTTAAAGAGTATTAAGTTAGGAGGCAGATGGAAATTCAGTCTCTGTTTCTACCTATATAACCCTCACTTCTAGTTTGATTTTAGACTATTTCTTTTTGTCCTTCCGATTCATTCTTGCTTTATTCGTCTTTGTTCAGTTTAATTATTCACGTCACAGTGTCTACCCATAACCCCTCAACCTCCGCTTGTCTCCCCCACCCCCCCCTTAAATTTCGATCTTTTCCTCGTATATCTTACTGCATTGTTGTTATTTTTGTCATCTGAAGAGGTAGAACGCTATTGAAAATAGTATAAACAATTCAATGGTATACCTGCAAAGATCCGTACTGGTAGGGAGATTGTAGAAGAAGGCGAGGGAACGAGAGAGAGGGGAGGGAGGCGAAAGGTTAACGCTCTGCAGTGGATTTTTTTTTTTTTTTTTTTTTTTTAAGTCAGGGACAAAAATTCCCCGCACTCGTTGAACTGGAAAAAAATGCAAATGGACTACAGGAACATTTTTCAATACAAATATATCTGCCTTTAAAAGGGATTGCGATGGTTCCCTTATGCAGCCAGTGAAGAGTTTTCATATTTCTTAATTTCATGTTCCCAGTTTTTACATCTTCAACCTCCTGCTGCCCCCCCCCCCCCCCCCCCCCCCCCCCCCCCCCCCCCTGCCCTCCTTAATTTCAAAGTTCTGCCAAGTCATTTACTATGAAGACAATTTAGTTGTTGGCCTGCGCTTTGTTTTTCCCCCACTATTAGATTGTTCGTCTTTGTATTTGTCTGACTTTGTTCAAGTTTAAAAGGCTATGCCAGTCTTGAATAAAAGTTACTCTGTGTTAGGTTTTTCCTTATGGGAGCAAAGACTACCCCGCTTGTTTACTGTTTA
>JADBJO010004071.1:136378-156378 GCA_016801955.1 Conus betulinus | reverse complement strand
TTGCTGATGATGTCTCATTGATATCTACTACACCAAGTGGCCTACAAAATCAGTTGAATGTATTAAAGACCTGTTGTAATACATGAAACTAGCTGTAAATATCAACAAAACTAAAGTTATAGTATTTAGAAAAGGAGGATATTTAGGGAAGCATGAGAAATGGTTTTACGACGGTAACAGACTGGAAGTTGTGAATAATTATTGCTATCTAGGGTTTAATTTTACCACTATGATCAGTGCAAAACAGGGTACCCTTCATTTAACAACTAAGGCTAAAAGGCAGTAGTTCAACTCAGCAGAATCTTACAAAATACAGGAAAATGACGGATAGTACTTTTTTCAAGGTATTTGACACCAAGATTCAACCAATCTTGATGTATGCTGCAGAAATATGGGGATTTCACAGATTAGAACATTTAGAAAAAGTACACATGCTAGCATGCAAAAGATTTCTGGGTGTTCCAGGAATTACGCCAAACAAAATGGTTTACGGAGATTTGGCTCGATATCCTTTGTACATTAATTCCTACGTCACTTCTTTACGATACTGGTTTAGACTTTTACAAATGAAAGCTGAAAGGTTACCTCAGAAAGCATATTTGATGCTGTTGGAATTAGACAGATCTGGAAAACAGTGCTGGGTCTCAAAGGTAAGAGAAATCTTGTGTTCAACAGGTTTTTAATTTTGTGTGGTTACAACAAGGTGTTGGAGACGTTAAAATGTTCCTAAATGTGTTTAAACAAAGGCTTATTGATATGTTCATTCAAGAATGGACTGGCACTATACGAGACCGTGAGAGATACGAATGTTATAGCAATTTAAGTCTGTTTTTGAAAAGGAAAGATATCTTTTGGATATGAATACGTACTGTTTCCGCGTTGCCATTACACGAACAAGGTTTAATTTGCTTCCACTGAATAACAACCTGCATCGCTATAGTAAAAAACAGAAACGGACAAAGCGTGCCCATTTTGCCGTGATCAGGTAGAGAATGAGCAACATTTTTTATTTCAATGCTCCCTCTATCAAGACCTAAGAAGTAAATTTCTCAAAGAATTCGTCAGTTGTCCTCTTCATTTGCTTCTTAAGGTATCCAGTGCTTCGCACAGACATAGCCTGTCAAGGTACATTTTTCATGCCATAAACAGAAGGATCAAGTCCATTCTTTAGTTGATAAATTATTGCGGACAATTACCACTACCTCGGTTTTCCTTGAAATGACTGACTTCATTTGTATTGTAACTTCGTGTACTCTAAACGTATCTGTATCATGTATCATCTTTTTACACGCAGTTTTGGGGGGAGTTATTATTGCAATACTTTTTGCTCTGTTTGCAATGCATATATGCTGACTCCTCCCCGTTCCTTCCTACCCACTCCCCCCCCCCCTCCTTCCCTTTGTACCTTGTATTGTGGCCCAAGGCCGATGTACATTAAAGCTTTCTGAGAGTTCTGAGTTCTCTCTCTCTCTCTCTCTCTCTCTCTCTCTCTCTCTCTGTCTCTCTCTCTCTGCGGTATATGCAAGAGCAAAGCAAAGCAGCCCATGGCTGCACAGCAAAACCTTAAAAGTATGCTTTCTTTTGAAAGAGAAGATATGAGCATGTGCATGGCAAAGTATGTCGCAGAGGCATATAAAATTCAAAAAGTTAAAATGGAAAATGGATGATTGACATTTGAACAAACCTAGAGTATATATGACCTGATGTTTGTTACTTAAGAAATGAAAGAAGCTCAGTTCTTCTAGCTTAGCTTGTTGGTTTCTTTTGATGATGATGGATGATGATGATGATGATGATGATGATGATGATGATGACGATAATGAGTGTATCTATGAGTTCATATGTGTGCGTACGTGTGTGTGTGTGTGTGTGTGTGTGTGTGTGTGTGTGTGTGTGTGTGTGTGTGTGTGTGTGAGTGTGTGTGTGTGTGTGTGTGTGTGTGTGTGTGTGTGCGAGCGTGTGAGCATGTGTGTACGACAGAGAGCGAGTGAGTGAGTGTGTGCACCAGTAAGTGTGTGCACGCGAATGCGGTGATTTGTTAGTTTTGCGAATCCCTTTTCAATCATCTCCCCTTGACATGAAGACTGTAAGTCATTGTCAATAAACAATTTGTCATTGTCATTGTCATTGTCTCTGATATGTGTTGTTGGGTGAGAAAGCTGTCTGCTCATCGAGACAATAATTCAAAAGTGTTTTTTGACAAATTTAACGGGAGTTTACCTGTTATTTTTGATTATGACAAAGGCTGGAGGTCTGTAAGTCCAACATTGATGGTGAAGGAGAGTCACCTATAGTGGCGACATTTTACATTGTGAAAGAGCAAGATTGATCAGGTAAGTCAACTACATAATCAAGATGACTAGATTTATACTTTTATGATTGTTTTAAAAAAATCCAGTTTAGTCAACATGTAATTCAGAGTATTCTTTCCATTAAAAAAAAATGTACACAAACTTTCAACAAAATATGTTTTCATTTTTCTCACAGTTACAACGCTCAAGATGAATCCAGATGATGGCGACTGATCAGACCTTGATGAGGAAATTCTCCTGTCTCTTCCAGGACCCAATACCGAGGCACAGCATGCAGAAAATGATATTCATCACATCTTCCACCAGGGGTAACTGTGTGTTATTACAACAACGTGACAATGAATATGTGAGATGACATGAACGGCAATAGGGCGTCCTGCTATAACCGTATTCAGTATCAGAGTCTATCCATTATTTGTATTTGTTCATAGAGATAATGTGCCCCTGACGGACGCAAAAAAATGAGGTGTAAACTTAGACGTTTTGCATCTCCCTTTCTTTGCTAGGTGCATACATGGACTGGAACCCGTCCACGCACGGACATTCATGTGCTCACGTACACTCTGTGTTTCGTCTTGCAAGTTGCCCCTGTTGTTTGGCAGACATACTAATAATTCTTTTTGAAATGCATACCTTCTGTGTATTTACCCCTTTAGGAGTGGCAGAAGCTTTCATAGCTAAAAACATAGACTCTCTCTCTCTCTCTCTCTCTCTCTCTCTCTCTCTCTCTCTCTCTCTCTCTCTCTCTCTCTCTCTCTCTCTCTCTCTCTCAGTGACAAAGCGCCCACCGTTGCACACACACACACACACACACACACACACACACACACACACACACACACGCACACACACACACACACACACGCACGCACGCACGCGCATGCACGCACGCATGCACACACACACAAACACACACATATACCCACTATAGTATGCACATTCTCTCTCTGTGGCTCTTTGTCTCTCTCTCCCCCCCCCCCCCCCCCCCCCCCCCCCCACCACTCCCCGCCTCTACTGTCGTCGGTGACATGAAAGACGTAAACCGTGTGGACAACTCCTTTCTTCCCCCCCCCCCCCCCCCCCCCCTCCAGCAATTCACCCTTATCTCCCACCGCTTCCTCGTCTGCTCCTTTCCCCACTACCCTTTCGCCACGAGTGAGTGATCTTTGAAGTCACCGTCATCGGCGGCATGAAAGACATAGACCGGGTGGACACCTGTTTTCCTCCTTCCACCCCCACCTCCTCTATTCCCCGCCCATCCACCATTATCTCCCACCACACCCATACCTTCTGTCCCCCCTCCCAGGCCGTCCTCTTTAAATTGATGTAAGGCGTCTTTGAACTACTGTCAACGTTAGAAAGTGTTCCATTTAATAAACGGGGAACAGATGCGCGCGCACGCACACACACACACACACACACACACACACACACACGCACATACACGCACAAATACGTAGGCTTAATTGTTATGGCAAAGGGTAATTAAAGAAGACTGTAGTATCCAAGATCTACAGGGGGAAAACAATTGTCATTCTTTCAAAATGTGTCATTCAGAGATACAAGGTTGTAGCTATGATGTATCGATGTATTTTTCTAAGAGACTCGAACATAAATATCTATTGACAACATAGATTTCATTACTATACTTAAAGAATTCCAGTTGCTACTGTATTGGAGAAGAAAAAAAAATCTTAACGGTAAAATTCGGTATTCTACATCTTTTTTCATGGTTGCTCCTTACATTTCTGGCCATAATTGTTATAATCACTGTGTTACCTTTACTACTGTCATTGTTTTTTGTTGCTGCTACTGACATACTACAAATTGGGTGTACAATTACCAAAAACGTGTTAGTCGATGTACAGTGAAAAATACAATAAGCTTCTATAATACACCAAAAGTTGAGAAAATCACATACAATGATAATTGAAACAGTTATTGTCAAATTAAACTTTGGTTGTATTGTACTATAAATCAGCGAAAACAGTTTTTGCACAATAAAAAATAGTTTATTGATACATCTTCACACAACTTTTCAGCATGACTGAAGATACTGGCGGCAGTTCTACCTTCACCTTGCCAACTCCCTGACTGCTGCTGTCGAAGACAACATTGGTTTATTTGAGAACCCCAAGTGGTGCCAGTCTGATCCTGGTGTCAGTCAACCAGCAGCCAGCTCTTGATGGAGTCTACAACAGCTGTCTCTTGCCAGAAACTCCCTTATTCCAGGAGGTACTTCTGATGATAAGACACGTGTCAAATCAACAACATCCAGCCATCAAAGCCTACAGCTGCTGAAACAGTTGCTGATGATGATAGCAGCTGGTGTCAGTCTCACAATGAACCTCTAAATAAACAAGCTGGAATAAAGGAAAAGATGCTGAATGAAGACACAGATATGGGTTGGTGTCTGTCTGATGATGAGCCCCTGATTTGGCAGATTGGAAGGCAGAAGACTGCAGACCCCTCCAGTGACACAGACAACGAACCATTATCCCGTCTTATTAGGAAAGCAAAGACTGACTCTTACTGTCAATCTGACAGTGAACCTGTGATAAAACAGGCTCAGACATCTTTTTTCACAGAGGAATCAGAAACTATCACTGACACTGATTTTAACATTTCTGAAGATCCCAGCTACTTTCCTCCACTAACTCAGCTTCAGAGCGTAGGATCATCTTCTGAAAAAGACACCTTTGAAACAGACTCATCACTTCCATGCAGACACGCCAAACAGAAGCGAAAAAAGAAACTGCAAGGAAACCATGACTTCTGCTGACATAGCAATGGCACGATATCTAGCAATGCAAGATCCAAGAAAAGTTCAGAGAGAACAAGCTGACCACAGGAGCAGATGAAACAACTTGCTTTCTGCTAATGGTCTCTGCAGTTTTCCAGTTGCAGCTGATGGTAGCTTTTTCTTTGAGTCTACTTCACTGCATTTGAACATGCACGCCGCTGATCTCAGAAAGTGTCTTTGCAAATTTCTTGAAGATAGATTTTCCAAGTGCATTGACTTTCTAGGAACCACTGATGGAGATGAGAGTGAAAGATACCTTAGGTATTTTTTTCAATGTAGAGCAGCTCTGAGCTCCTGACTCTTGGAGCAATGATGCAGGAGACATCCTACCAAAGGCGCTTGCTGACAGGTGTCGAAGATCAGTTCACATCTATTCCAGCAATCTACGGAACTATGAAGCGGTCGTACATCCAGAAGAGGACGCCACTGACACGCAAAGGAAGAAAGACTCTCCCATCATTCTTTCTTATATGGAGACGTCCACACCCCACTATGATGCTGTTTTTGCAGTTGGATCTGTCCTGCACGCAGAAACTGGGGAATGTCCATGTTCAATGCTACCAGTACCAGTTTCAGTGAGCAATGATGACAACGGTGATGCTGCTGATTCTAGTTCTGCCTCTGTACCGGATACCTTAGCACCAAGCACACCGAGCAAGAGTCATGCTTCAGATCAGAGAGGAGCACTTCTCCATTCCAGCCCCAATACTAAAGTTCAGACACCCAGAAAACAAGGTGTCTACATTACATCAACAAAAAAGACATTAGTCAGAAAGAAGCTAGTCACACCAGAGAATTGGAAAAAAAAAGAATTCAAGAAAGACACTGCGACTTCAAGAAAAACAAACAAACAAACAATATATTTCAGATTCAGGTAAACTGAAGCCCCCCCCCCCCCCCCCAAACGATGAAAAAATGTTGACTGTTTAAAATGCCGGTACAGGTGTTCCAGAATCTCTGAACAAACGAGGCATGAGTTGTTTCAGGCGTTCTATGGGTGACTACAACAGTCAAAAAACAACTTTCATTTGTTGCATAAATCCAAGAGAAGAACACAAAAACTCTGCTTGGAGATGATGATACACCTCAGTCAGCAACACGACACAAGCGCCGCGTTTTTTTTTCTTTCAATGTATACGGATAGCGACACCGTGTCTGCAAGAAGATTTTCATTGCCACTCTTTCCGTGGGCGAAGCGTGTGTCGATCATGCTTTGAAAAACTGTCAGCACGGGGCTTTCACAGGCAGTGATCAACGTGGAAAACACACTCCACACAACAAGACACCTGAAGATCAAATACGGAGGGCGAAGGAACATATCAAGTCTTTCCCAGTAGTTGAATCCCACTACACACGAAAGGACACTCAAAGGCAGTATCTGGCTTCAAACTTAAGCATCAAGAAAAATGATTGAAATACATAAGAACGAATGTCAAAAACACAAAAACAGGAGAAGAGTCAGGTTTCTGAAGAGACATATAGGCGTATCTTCACACGAGACTTCAATCTGTCGTTTCATCATCCTAAGAAGGACCGATGTGCCACTTGCAGTGTTCACACTGTAAAGAAACAGAAATGTACATTGATTGATACCGAGGAAGAAGCCTTCAGACGCCACCTCCAGAGAAAAGACAGAGCCAGAGAGGAAAAGGAAAGCGACAAGCAGGCATTACAAGAAGATCTAACAAAGCATTTAGTCACTGTGAATATGCAGGCTGTGTTGCAGGCTCCTTGTGGGCTTGTAAGCCAACTATATTACAACGCCAACTTTCTGTGTATAACTTCACCATCTACTCTCTATCCGATGGGAAAGGAACATGCTTCACATGGACGAGAGAGAGGGTAAACGTGGAGCTTGTGAGATTGCCACGTGCTTACACATGCAGATCTTAATGCTTCCAAGGACCACCAAAGAAGTTATTATCTACTCAGACTGTTGCAGAGGGNAGTACTGTTGATCTCACTCATGATAATGATCATCATCCACCCGTCATTGGTATTTCCCTTTATTCCCCCAAACTATCACTATTGTACCAATGCCACTACATTATTCAACTTACATGACAATATGACCATCATCCTGTATAGTACTGTCATTATTATTATTATTATTATTATCACTAGTACTGCTGATCTCAAATGATCATCCATCAGTCATCGAGAATACTTTCATCCAAGTGAACTCCTTCATACTGACCAATTGGCAAAGGAAGGATTGCCGCAGCCCCAACTGGAACAGGCAGTTCTCCTTTGAAGAAATCAAAAGTTTTATCAAGGAGAAGCAAAAAAGAAGATGGCTTGAGCATCACCCAGACTTCAACAAGAGGGATGCATACTACTGGATGCCCAGTCAGACCAAGTGTGAACATTGTGAGACCGAGGACAGGGCACTCTGGACTGAGACATCAATGTCCACAATATTCCACACTGGCGAGTCTTCAAATATCCATGCAGTACAGCCCCAATGACAGTGGAACATTTCCAGCAAAACTAAGAGCAGAAACCTAGCCTGCCAACACATCAAAGAGGGGAAAAGCCTTATGGACCACTGCAGGGCCTCCGCCATACAGCAGCCTTCGCCAATACCTCCAGGGTTCCTGCCTGAGTGAACGAAGAAGACCATCCTATAGTACTGTTGATCTCAAATGATCATCACCCATCAGTGATTTCCCTTCCTCCCCCCCCCCCCCCTTCCCCCTCAACCAGCATCATTATACTAACGCAACCACATCATTTCAACCATGACAATGATTAGCATCTCAGAGTACCTTTAATCTCAGTTATGACTATCATCATCATCTTTCAGTGATTGACCATTTCCTTTTACACAGGCATTATTGTACCAATTCCACTGCATTATTCCAGTTACAACAATGATTATCATCCTATAGCAATGTTATCAAATGATCATCACCCGTCAGGGTGATTTTTTTTCTTTTCTTTCTTTCTCTGTGTGTGTGTGTGTGTGTGTGTGTGTGTGTGTGTGTGTGTGTGTGTGTGAGGATGTGTGTGTGTGTGTGTGCGTGTGTGTGTGTGTGTGTGGTGTGTGTGTGTGTGTGGTGTGTGTGTGTGTGTGTCAGAGGATGCGTGTGTGAGGATGTGTGTGTGTGTGTGTGTGTGTGTGTGTGTGTGTGTGTGTGTGTGTGTGTGTGTGTGTGATGTTGTTGTTGGTAGTGGCATGTGAACACTTTTCCCATTGATCATATCCATTTATTTCCCTGTCCAGTCAGTATTATTATACTATTATCCTAATACCAACACTATTTCACTTCCCACAGTAATCTCATTATGATCATAATTCACCCCACAATATGACACAGTGTGTGTGTGTGTGTGTGTGTGTGTGTGTGTGTGTGTGTGTGTGTGTGTGTGTGTGTGTGTGTGTGTGTTGGTGGAAGATATTGCCGAGTGGTCTGCCATACCCTTCTGCTTGCAAAAGTAGGAGGGGAAGAGGGATTCATGTGGAGGTGGTAGTGTAAAATCAGAAGTGGGGGGGGGGGGGGAATAATGAATAAATAAGATATAAATAAAAAGGTAAATAGAATAAAATAAAATAAATGGAGGATGGCTGTAACTTCTGAATGAAGTGGGTTGTGGGGGTATGGTGCTGGTGTGTGTGTATGTGTGTGTGATAGTGGAAGATATTGCTGACTGGTGTTGAAGTATGGGTATGTATACTTGTGTTGCTGTTGGATGTTGTTGCGCAGGTGCACGCACAGAGAGAGAGAGAGAGAGGGAGCACACACACACACACCAGCGCGCGCACACACACACACACACACACACACACACACACACACACACACACACACACACACACACACACACATGAACACAAAGTTTTTAATCAGGCACAAGTGGGCCAGCTGTGTGAGAGGAGAGGCGAGGAAAGGGAGAGTGGTGTAAATTTGGAGACGGAGGGGGGGGGGGGGGGAGGGGGGTTGATGGGGGTGGGAAGAGGGTCACGGGGGGGGGGGGGTGGGGGTTGATGGGGGGGTGGTGTGTGTGGATGTGTGTGTGTGTGTGTGTGTACGCCTATCTGTGTGTGTGTGTGTGTGTGTGTGTGTGTGTGTGTGTTATAATATGAATAGCAGCATAAAAGAAGCTCTCTCTCTCTCTCTCTCTCTCTCTCTCTCTCTCTCTCTCTGTCTGTAGTTATGTGGCTGTTTAAATTCCACACACCGTCATCTAACTAACTGCTCCAGGCAATGAAAACTTTGATCGATACTGCTTCTCGAATGCTCGTGTGTACAAATCATTTTTTTTTCCTTGCAATGAAGGTTATATTTTACATTCAATACACGTTACATCAATACACACATTATTCAATGAATTTATACATATAACACTTAACTAGAGCTATCAAGATCATAAAAAGTGCCATAATTCGTATATTTCAATATAAATTTATTACTCTATATCAATTGTTATTAAATGAATATTGAAAAGTTGCAAGGGTATTTACCAATTACAATATATAAACAGAGGCTATGAAAGGAAAAAAAAAAAAAAAACGAACAAAGGAGGGAACCAATAGCCCCCACACCACACCCCTGAAAAGGGTGGGTGCAGGGTGCCTGGGGCATGGTGGGATACGAGAAAAAAAAAAAAAAAAAAAAAAAAACAAACAACAAAAACAAAACAGAACCAAAGCAAAACAAAACAAAAAAAAATAATCGTGCTCACAAAGTATTATTCACACAAATTTCATTGCTTATTGTCGATACATTACAGGAGCATCGGTGTATTTCGGTTTGTGTTTGTGTGTGTGTGTGTGTGTGTGTGTGTGTGTGTGTGTGTGTGTGTGTGTGTCTTTAACATTTTACAGGGTGTCATGTCGACAATGGAATATTCTTATAGGGTTTCACATAGGGCAAGATAGGGTAGCCAATTTTTCAAAAAAAGACATGATAACGCATTTCTGTCATATGTGCATGTTTTTCTATATTGTACCTAAGCTTAAGTTCAGTTTTAAAAGCTGACAGTCTGGGTTTAACACTATTAATTCTGCAATTGTAAACAAAATATTTCGCCCACAATAAAATGAGATCAAATGATTGGTCTGTTTTTATATGTTTTCATCGGTTCCAAACAAAACCAGCTCAACATTAAATGACAATCTAATACTATTTTCACACTTTGTTTTTTATGTAGATTTCTAATTCTTTCCAGAATTCTTGTGAAGTAGTGCAGTACCACAAATAATGATGTATACTATCTCTCTCCATTTGACAAAAACTGCATCTATCGCTATCCCTCAAGCCCATTCTGTTTAGTATGATGTTGGATACAAGAATTCTATAACAAATTTCAGTTTGAACCACCTGAATTTTATTTCTTTTATTTTTCTTGCAATTTTCAATACGGTTTCCCAATCTACTGCGGTATGTAGCTTGAGTTTCCCAATTCACAAAAGGCTTAATATCAAGTACATATAATTTATCGAGAAGTATATTATAGTAAATCTTAGCTCCTTTATTGACACTTGTTATGATTTTCAATAACTTGCCATTTTCATTCTTATGATTATTTTCAAATTTTATGTTTCTTTTCCTTGCATATTCTTTTACTGCACAGACACATCCAAAATAGTGTAGAGGATTTAAATGACTTCCCACCTTTGTTGTCATAGCTTCATAACTTAAAAAATTGCCATTTTCGTCAATCATATCTCCGACGTAGAGATATACCTTTCTCTGCCCATAGTTTGTAGAAAAATGGGAATGGTTAATTTTGAATTTATCATTATAAAAAACAGGTTCTGAAATAATTTCTTCGTTGTTATCTAAATCTACATGAATGCTCAGACTGTCATATGACTTAAATACGTCTTTCCAAAACTTGTTGCATTTACTGTACAAGAATCTCTTTGATCCAAAATATTTTATATTGTTAACTTCTGGACACTGAGTTACTAAAATGGTCTTCCACTTTGAATCATTATTTATTAATTTTCTTATCCAGGACAATTTCAGTGCTTGCATGAAAGCATAGATATTTGGTAATCCTATGCCCCCATTTTCAATATCATGTACTGCATATTTTCGTTTAATTTTGTCAGGCTTTCCATCCCAGACAAAATCAAAACACATGCTTTGTAATTGTTTTATAACATCATCAGGAGGGTTTGGAAGCAACAACCACAAGTATACAAGCTTTGACAAAATAAGAGATTTTAGGACTGCAACCTTACCTAATGGTGTGCACGTCCGTTTGGACCAAGTTTTGAACAACCTTTTCACTTCGAAAAACTTATCTGATATATTAAGCTCTATTAATTTTGAAAGGTCATTTGTGAACCATATTCCAAGAATTTTGAATTTTCTTGGATTCCACATCATGTGTTTTTCAACTAGGTACACTATTTTCGAGTCCTTCTTTTGTCCTAACCATACATTGCAAGTTTTTTTCAAAATTTATTTTAACCCTGAAATATTTTCAAATTCTGATAATGAATCAAAAAGTTTTTCATAAGATTTTTTATCTCCTTGTAGAGTGAAAAAACGTATCGTCTGCAAACTGGTTTATCTTGAACTCTGTTTCTGATATTTTTTATTCCTTAATTTCCTCATCGTTCCTGATTTTGCATGCTAATAACTCTACACATAATACAAATAGATATGGTGATAGAGGATCCCCTTGACGGCACCCTCTTTTTACCGGAAAAGTTTCGGACATTTTGCCGTTAACAATTACGTGTGTTTTAATGTTGTTATAAAAAGTACAAATCCATTTACAAATATCTTCACCAAAACCAAAGCATTTGACGACTTTTACCAAGTAATTCCAGTTAACTGAATCAAAAGCCTTTTCAAAGTCTATGGAAACTAGTAGTCCTGGTAAATTTTTGTGATCCAAATAGTATATCATATCATACAATGTTCTCAGGTTATCCCCAATATACCTCCCCGATATGAATCCCGTCTGATCTTCATGTATCAATTTTGGCAAGACTGTTTTGATTCTGTTAGCTATGCATGTTGATCCTATTTTGTAGGTTACATTTAGCAATGAAATTGGCCTCCAATTATTGATGAATTCCTTAGATTTGTCTCCCTTGGGTAAACATACTATTACCCCTTCCCTTTGTGTTATTGACATTTCTCCTTTACAAAAACTCTCATTTAAAGAACGAGTAATAAAATCCCCTAGTTGTCTCCAGAAAAATTTGAAAAAAGTTTACCGTAAATCCATCTGTGCCGGGACTTTTATCATTCTGCATATTTCTTAATGCTTCTGTTGCTTCTTCTTTTGTTATAAATCCCTAAGTTGTCAGATTCAGATTTGTTTAATGTTGGTATTGTTTCTTTAAACTTATCCATATTGATATCTTGTGATTCACGTTCTTTATAAAGTTCTTGAAAAAAAGTTTTACTTTCTTCTAACATTTCATTGGTCTCTGATAAAACGTGGCCGTCGTCCTTCACAAGTTTAGCATCTGCTTACTCACATAATGTCTGTTTTCAAGAGAACAAAAATACTTATTTATTTTCTCCTCTTGCAGTGCCCACCTTACTTTTGATCTCAACAGAATTCCTTCCATTTTAGACTTCCTAATTTCTGTCAACTGGGTTTTCTTTTCATTTAAGGCTGTTCTGTCTGCTTCGTTCAGATGCAGATTGTTCTCAAGGGACTGTATTTTCGTGTTCTAAAGTTTGTTCAGCCTTTTTCAGGTCTTTATTCTTACTTATACTATATGTAATTGTTTTGGCCCTATTTCCATCAGCAGCGTATCAAGAAATAGCTGATCTGATATTACAAACTGAACTTGATCATTTGGTATCTGTTTTAAGTTTTCTCTGTCGTATGGTACAGCTGCATATGACTTTTAACATTCTCTATTGTATCATTTATGGACTGTACATATGTGTAATCTTTTAATAATGTTGAATTAAATTTCCAAAGACCTTTTATTTTTTTTACCTCTCTTTAAAGGTAAATTCAACTGTAACCAGCGAATGGTCACTGCGGTATCCAAAAAAGAATATCAGAGTTACTCACGTTTCCCACTAATCTTTCAGAAGCAATAGATAGTCCAGGCGGCTTTGTTGGAGTGGATTTGATCTTCGCCAAGTGTATCTGAGAACTTCTGGATTAACTCCCTCCATATATCTACTAGCTCAAATTTAGACATCATTTCAATTACTTCCTCCCTGGCTTTGGCGTTGTTAATATTTTTATAGTTATCATAATCTAAAGCTGGGTTAAGAACCAAATTCCAGTCACCAGCAATAATAATATTTGGATTACCAAGTTCTTCTATTTTATTTTGTACATCCTGAAAAAAGCAGGATCGTCTCTATTCGGGCCATAAATATTCACTAATGTTAACTGTTTTCCCAACGTATTCAAAAGGACAATAACATAGTTTCCATTCGTATCCTTGATTGTTTTCTCTATTTAAAACTCAAAATTATTGTTGAATAAAAATACCTACTCCCCTTTGATCTACTATTATTAGAAGAAAAATACACACTCATATCCCCATTCAGCTCGTATCTGGCGTTCTAATTTCTTCGTAAAATGCGTATCCTGCAGAAAAATACACTGAGTATTGCTTTTGTCTCAAATGTTGAAACACATCCCTTCTTTTTCCAAAATTCCCAAGGCCCTGGCAGTTAAGAGACGATATTTTCAGGCTACCCATTATAATTTTGCATTTTTCTTTTATGTTTTATGCTCCTGATCAATGAGACATAGTTGTCAAAGATGCCATGATTGAACTCGGACAAATAGAACTTAATATACGAATAAACAAAAGGAAAATAATATATGTGTCAAACATCCTTTTGGTGCCAGTGGGTGACCGACGGACACGAGCACTTAAGAAACTGAAGCAATAGGACAATAACATTATGTCAGTTACTACTTAAAAAAAAAAAAAAAATTAAAGAAACAGACAAAATGGTAAAATTGTCAAAAACTGATCAACACAAAAACAAAGTAAGCAAATCAACAAACTAAACCTTCCGGTTTAACTTCCGCAATCGGGAACACAGGACAGATACATTTTTTTTCTTTCCCTCTTTCTTTTTGGTCATGTGCCACAAAAACAATACTACCAACATGACGGAGAAAAGAGGTATTAAGGGAGATGAGGGGGGGGGGGGTGGAGGTAGTGAGAAGGGGTACTGATAATGACGAGGGCGCGGACAACGTTAGAAATATCTCTAATTTTATCAAGAAAATGAGTTTTCTATTAATAAATCGACTTTACTGTCGGATGGGGTCTTTCTCGCAGGAAAGGATGAATAAAATTGGGGAGGGGATAGGTGACAAGAATGGGGAGGAGGGGACACATAACAAAGGATCTGAGAAGAGAGAGAAAAAAAAAATGGAGGGTGCAAAAAGACATCATTTCCTTCGCGACAATAACATCAGCGGAACACGCTAAACAATACAAAATGTAAATGAAAGGCAGTTTCAGCTGTATTGCCCCACATATTACCTTCGTTTCAGATGAATAAGGACGAAAGATGAGTTATTAAGAAGAAAAAGTACCAATTCGATTTTAATGCGTCGCCTATTAAACTTTCTTAGCGCTCAACTGGTTTAACACTTAGTATTATTACACATTAAAGAGAAAAAAGCGTAACCTTAAGCTTCTTCAGTCAACCAGATCATCTGTCAACTTAATCATTGGTATACAGGGTCACAACAATATCTTTCAGCCACTCATTTTATAACAATATCACCAATGAACTAATATTCAACCTCTCCTCTGTCATCAAAAATAATTCAATGAATGGGGTCATGCATAGAAGCCTTCATTCTGTCTGGATTAAAAGACCACATGGCATCAATATTTCAATCATAAAAAGCGACAATTCCTCGTTCATACATTTTTCATGTGAACAACACAACATTGGTCAAAAGTTAAAACATGCAGCGTAATTATGTTCATTGCAAAGTGTGTCCATTTTCTTCTCCTGTCTGAAACGGAACCACTCCATCGTACTCCACATAGTGAAAGAAGGAAATACCGTGCAGAAAGCTTGATCGAGGATAAAGACAGTACACACACACACACACACACACACACACACACTCTCTCTCTCTCTCTCTCTCTCTCTCTCTCTCTCTCTCTCTCTCTCTCCCCCCCCCCCCCCCCCCCCCCCCCCCACACTAACACACATACACACTCATACACACACACACACACACACACACACACACACACTCACATACAGTGAGTACAATCATGGATGCATCAGTCTGTGTGCGAAAGTGAAATCACATCTGTGACATCCCCCCCCCCCCCCCCCCCCCCCCCCACTTCAATCGCCAAATTTCCTACACCACTCTGCCTTTCCTCTCATCTCCTCTCCACTCTCACACACCTGGCCTGAGTAAAAACATTGTGTTCATGTGTGTGTGTGTGTGTATGTGTGTGTGTGTGTGTGTGTGTGTGTCTGTGTGTGTGTGTGTGTGTGTGTGTGTGTGTGTGTGTCTGTCTGTCTGTCTGTTCGTGTGTCTCTCTGTGTGTGTGTCTGTCTGTGCTGTCTGTCTGTCGTGTTCGTGTGTGTGTGTGTGTGTGTGTGTGTGTGTGCGCGCGCGCGTCTCGTGTCGTCTCTCTCTCTCTCTCTCTCTCTCTCTCTCTCTCTCTCTCTCTCTCAGTATATGTTGTGATCCCTTTCTTAATCTCCTCCTCCCCTTCACTACCTGCCCCAAGCCATGTACACTCTGGTTCATGTTGGATACTGAACGCTCCTGTGTACTAGCATGCATGTTATCACTATTGGAGTGAAGCTGAAAGCTGAGGAAATCACATCCATGACAAACTCCCCTCCTCCCCTTCCTCTCCTCTTAACACACCCTTTCCTTTTATCTTCTCCTCCGCACACACACACACACACACACACGCGCGCGCGCGCGCGCATGCGCACGCATACGCATACGCACGCACACGCACACACACGCACACACACGCACACGCACACATGCATACACACACACACACACACACACACACACACACACACACGTACACACACACACACACCTACGTTCTAGTATTGTGTTTCTGTGTTGTGATGTGTGTGTGTGTGTGTGTGTGTGTGTGTGTGTGAGTGTTCCTACACCTCAACAAGCTGGTGCATCCCTTTGAATGTATGATTGTTTTCTTCTTCATCATCTTCTCTATGACAGTACTTGTCATTGAAAGTGTACACACTGGGCCTGTCTTCTGAAGGTGAAGGCTCCTGATATCACATCCATGACACACACCCCTCCTCCCCTCCCTAACGACAATCTCGATAAATTCTCGATAAACTGTACACATTCAAGCTATTCCCCCCTCTCCCCTTTCCCTCTCTCTTTCTTCTCTCTTCCCCTTCTTGTTTTTTCCCTTCCCCTCCTCCCCTTTCCCTTTTCCTCTCTCCCTTCCTCTTTCTTTCCCTCCTCTCTTTTCCCCCTCCTTCCCCTTCCTTCCTTTTTTTTCTCTCCTCCTCTCTTCAACTCCTTCGTCCCCCTCTCTTTCTCCCTTTGCCCCTTCTCTCTCCCCTTTTCTTCCTTTTCTTCTCTTCCCTCTCCTCCCTCTTTTTTCTTTTCCTCCTTTTTCTCCTCTCCCCTTTCCTTTCCTCTTTCTTCCTTCTTTTTCTCTTTCCCTCCCCCTTTCTCTCATTTCTCGTTTTCTTTCCTCCTCTTTTCCTCTTCCCTTTCCTCTCCTCTTTCTTTTCCTTTCCTTCTTTTTTCTTTCTTCTCCTCTCTCCCTTTTTTTCCCTTCTCTTTTCTCCTTTCTTCCCCCTCTTCTTCTTTCCCTTTTTCCTTTTCTTCTCTCTTTCCTTTCCCCTTTTCTGCCCCTTCCCTTCCCCTTCCTTCTTTTTCCTTTTTTTTTCCTTTCTTTTCTTCCCCCTTCCCTTTCTTTTCCTTCTTTTTTTCCCTTTCTTCCCCCTCCTTTTTCCTTTTCCTTCTTCTTCCTCCTTTCTTCTTTCTCTTTTTTCCCTTCCCTCCCATCTCTCTTTCCTCTCCTTCTTTCTCTTCTTCCTTTTTTTTTTCTTCCTTCTCCTTTTCCTTCCCCCTTTTTCCTTTTTCCTCTTTTTTCCTCCCTTTTTCTCCTTTCCTCTTCTTCTCTCCTCTCTCTGCCCCCTTTTTTTTTCTCCCCCCCTTCCTCTCCTCTTTTTTTCTTTTTCCTTTTTCCTTTCCATCTTCCTCTTTTTTCCTTCCCTCTTTTTTTTTCCTTCTTTTTCGTCCTTTTTCTCCTCCCTTTCTTCTTCTTTTCCTCTTTCTTCCTTTTTTTTTCTCCCCCTTCTCCCCCCCCCCCTCTTCCCTTCTTCCTTCTCCCTCTTCTCCCTTTTTTTCCCTCCTCCTCTTTCCCTTTCCCTTTTTCCCTTCTTTCCTTTCTCTCCCTCCTTTCTTTCTTTTTCTCTCCTCCCCTTTCTTCCCGGCCTCCTTTTTTTCCTTTCCCTCTTTCCCTTTTCCTCCTCTTCCCGCTTCTTGCTCCCTCTTTCTTCTCCTTTCTCTCTTTTTTTTCTTTTCCTCTCTCTCCCCCCCTCTTTTCTTTTCCCTCCTTCTTCCTCTCTGTTTCTCTTTCTTTTTCTTTTTCTTCCTCCCCTTCCTTCCTTCCTTTCCTTTTTCCTCCCCTCTTCCTCTTCTCTTCTTCTTCTCCCTTTCTCCCTCCCTTTTCCCTCTGTCTTCTTTCCTTCCTCTTCCTCTCTTCCCTTCCTTTCCCCTTTTTCTTCTTTTTTCTTTCTCTCCCCTCTTTTCTCCTCTTTCCTTTTTCTTCTTTTCTCCATCCTTTTCCTCCTCTCCCTTTTTTCCCTTCTCCACTCTTTTCCCTTCTCTCTCCCTCCTCCCCTTTTCTTTCTTTCCTTTTTTTCTTATTTTTCCCTCTCACTCTCTCCCCTCCCTCTTCCCTTTCTGTCCTTCTCCCTTTTCCTCTTCCTGCCCTTCCCTTTTCCCTCCCCTTCCACTTTTCTCATCTCTTCACCCCCCTTCTTTCCTCTTTTTTTTCTTTCTCTTTTCTTCTTCTTTCTTTTCTCTCCTTCTCCCTCTTTCCCTCCTCCCCTTCTTTCTTTCTTTTTCATACTTTCACTCCCCTCTCCTTCCTTTTTCCTCTCTTTCTTTCCTCTCTCTCTCCCTTTTCTCTCCCATTTCTTTTTCTTCCTTTTTTTTCCTTCTTTTTTCCTCTCTCCCCTTCCCTTCTTTGTCCCTCTTCTCCCTCTCTTTCTTCTCTTTCTTTTCCTTTCTTCCCCCTCTCCCCTCTCCCCTTTTTCTCTCTCTTTCCTTCTCTCTTTCTTCTCTCTTCTTCCCTTTCCCTTCCCCCTCTTCCCTCCTCCTCCTCTCCCTCTTCTTCCCCCTTCCCCCTCTCCACCTTTCCTCTTTTTCAATTCTCATTCCCTCCCCTCCCTCCCTCTCTCGCTTTCCCCCCTCTTTCCTCTCTTCCTCTCATTCTCCTTCTCCCCTCTCTTCCTCGTTCTTTTTTCGTCTTTTCTCCCTCCCATCTCTATCCGTCCCTTTTTTTTTCTCCTCTCCTTGTTCTTTCCTCCTCTCTTTCCCTTCTCTCTTTCTTCTCTTTCTCTCCTCTCCTCTTCTTTCTCTCCCCTCCCCGTCCCCCTTCCTCTCTCCGGTTCTCCTCCTCTCTCGTCCTCTTATCCTCTGTTTCTCTTTTCTCTCAACTCTCTCTCTCTCCTCTCTCCTCGTCTCTCTCTCTCGCATCTATCTCTCTCTCTCTGTCATTAGCTATGTGGCTTGTCTCAATTCCACACACCATCATCTAACTGCTCCAGGCATGAAAACTTTAATCCATACTGTTTCTTGAATGATCGTGGTTGTATATCATGCATGCATACAGTCGTGTGTGCGAAAGTGAAATCACATCTGTGAAGTCCCCTCCCCATCCCCCACCCCCACCCCCCCGCCACCCCCCGAATGTCCTACACAAAAAACCACTCTCCATTTTCTCTCATCTGCTCTCCACTCTCACTCTCACACATCTGGCACACTTGTGCCCTGAGTAAAAAAAAAAACGTGTTGTGTGTGTGGTGTGTGTGTGTGTGTGTGTGTGTGTGTGTGTGTGTGTGTGTCTGCGGCGCGCGTGTGTGTATGTGTGTATATGTGTGTGTGCGTATGTCTGGTATGTGTGTGTGTGTGCGCTTTTGCGCGCGTGTGCGCGTGTCTGTGTGCGTGCTCTCTCTCTCCTCTCTCTCCTTCCTCTCTCTCTCCTGCTCTCTCTCCCCTCGCCTCCTCTTCCTCTCTCTCCCCCTCCCCCTCACTCTCTCTTCTCTCCTCTCTCTCTCTCTCTCTCCTCTCTCCCCCCTCTCAAAAATACATCCCACGCTCTCTCGCTCTCTCCCCTCTCTTCCTCTCTCTCCTCTCTCTCCTCCCTCTCCCCCTCTCCAACTCTCGCTCTCTCCTCTCTCTCTCTCTTCTCCTCTCCCTCCCGCCTCTCTCTCTCTCCCCTGCTCTCCCCCCTCCTCCGACTCCCGCCCTCCTCTCTCCCCTCTTCTCCATCCTCCCTTCCTCTCCTCTCTCCTTCCGCTCCTCCCCTCCTCTCTCCCCTCTCTCTCTCTCTCTCTCTCTCTTTCTGCAGCCTGCGCATCACATCCACATAACACAATATACCACCACTCAACATCAATCGGCAATATCTTCAAAACCATCACAACACACAATACATACACACTCAACACCACCAGCACCATAACCCCCCACTACCCAAACCCCCCCTTTTCCCTTCACCAAGTTACAGGCCCACACTCCTTTATTTTCATTTTTATTATATTTAGTTTGGTTGTTTTTTTTTTTTGAATTCAACAAGTCCTCCCAGTACAAAACATTGAGAATATAAAAAATGACACATCCAACCATCCGATAGAAAAAAGAGGAAATATCACATATTGAACACAGTTACAATACTATTCTTTCATTTTTCAAGCACGGTTTAC
>JADBJO010004071.1:132500-135082 GCA_016801955.1 Conus betulinus | reverse complement strand
CTTGCCTGCTATCTGAGGGGTGAGAGAGAGAGAGAAGAGAGAGAGACAGACAGACAGATAAGTGATAGCCACGTAAACACAAGAAACCAGCCCATAAAATTCTGAGCTGATTTCAGACATGGCCATATTGAATTCCCGAAAATCAAGAATATCTAAGGTATTGGGGTCACACACACACTCCTCTCAAAATGAGTTGTTGTCGCGGTGTACAAAAAACACGGGATAAGTTAAATGTGACCTCGCCCGCCCGTATGGCAGGATGCACCAGACGAGAAAAAAAAAAAAAAAATCAAGGTTCACAAAAAAAAAAAAAACCAAAAACAAACAGACACGCACCCCCTTCCCCCCCCCCCCCCCCCCCCCCCCCCCCGGCCCCTCACCCCCCCCCCCCCCCCCCCCCCCCCCCCCCCCCCCCCCCCCCCCCCACACTCACCTTCCGCCAGCGCGCGCGCACTAGAGGACAGCAAGCACGGGCACCAGACAGCCACACGCGAACGGGGGAAGGCGCAAGGGGAGCGCAGAAAACCCGGGAAGGGAAGGGGCGCGCACCCGTCTCCCACGAACCCCACATTCCCTCCCCCTCCCCTCACCCGACACATCCCGCCAACCGAGCGAAATCACCAGCATATACAAAGACACATGTTTTGTTCACGTGGCAGACATACATGTTATATACAAATGAATACTTGAAATTCATGCATGGCTCGCAGCCAGATCCCGACAACAACGGCAAGACAACGACAAGACTCAATGCCGTACATCCTATTCTAAGGCAATGTTTATATTCATGTTCGGTCATGTACGTGCGTGTATGTACACGTAGGCGCGCGCGCGCACTCACGTGCATGGGTATGTGTGTGTGTGTGTGTGTGTGTATGTGTGTGCGCGCGCGCGCGCATGTGTGTGTATATATGTGTGTGACGTAAGTTGTAACAGTAAGCATTATATACATGACATCAAGTCCGTCATTTCTACAACAACAACAACAAACAACAAATAATACCTCCATTCTGCATTCAAACTATCTGCAGTAGAAACATGTCCAGTCACAAAAGAAACTCATGACGCGTGGATACCATGGGAACGGTTGTTATTTATATCTTATTTATTCATTATTTTCCCCCTCCCCCGCCCCTACATCTGATTTTACACTACCACCTCCACATGAATCCCTCTTCCCCTCCTACTTTTCAAGCAGAAGGGTATGGCAGACCACTTCAACACACAGTTGGCAATATCTTCCACAACACACACACACACACACACACACACACACACACACACACACACACACACAACACCACCATATCCCACTACCCACTATATACTTACAGCGGTTACAGCCACCCTCCTTTCACCTTTCACTTTCCACCACACTTCCCCCATGTCCTACACCAGTCTACTGCCTGCCCACAGACCTAACGCACCTTTTTCCCCCTCCCCCTTTCCCCCCCCTCACCTGATTTTACACTACCACCGCCACACGAATCTCCCTTCCCCTCCATCTTTCCCGAGCATAAGGGTAGGCAGGGTACTTGAACCTCCTGCCTCCACCCCCCTCCCCCTCCCCTCCCACTGTTTAAACAATCCCGCTCCTTCCCTTCACCCCCATATCATCAACATCCTAAAACAACTACATACACCGATCCACCATCGGAACACCAACCCACTGTATCCTCACCAAACCACACTCACACCCATACCCCCTTACCCCCAACTATTACCTCACCTTAACTTACAGCTATGTTCCTTCTTTCCCCGTCTTTATACACCCACCCGCCTTTCTTCTAGCATATCAACTCCCCTTTTCTTCATCGACCACTTCCATTCCCTTGCCTGTTTACATTATGTCCCCCCTCTGTGTATAAGTCTGCTAGGGTGTGTGTGTGTGTGTCTTCCCTCTGTATATATGTATGCTTGGATGTGTGTCTCTGTGTGTGTATGGTTATTCCCCACTGCTCACCTTCTTCCCAACCATTATCGTCAGTAGCAATATCCCTACATATGACTCTTCTGGGGATTTTTTGTTTTGTTTTGTTTTGTTCTGTTCTGTTCTGTTTTTATATACACATATCCATACATTCGACTGCCACCCATTAGCTGTCTGTGTGTGTGCCTGTGTTTGCGTGTGTGTGTGTGTGTGTGTGTGTGTGTGTGTGTGTGTGTGTGTGTGTGTGTGTGTGTGTGTGTGTGTGTGTGCGAGTGTGTGTGCGAGTGTGTGTGTGTGTGTGTGTGTGTGTGTGTGTGTGTGTGTGTGTGTGTGCGAGAGAGAGAGAGAGAGAGAGAGTGTGTGTGTGTGTGTGTGTGTGTGTGTGCGAGTGTGTGTGTGTGTGTATGTGTGTGTGTGTGTGCGCGCGCGCGCGAGTGTGTGTGTGTGTGTGTCTGTGTGTATGTCTGCCTATATGTGTGTATGTGGATGCGTGTGTGTACGTATGTGTGTATGGTGTGTGCGTGATTGTGCATATGCGCGCGCGCGCGCGCGCGCGCGCGCGCGCGTGTGTGTGTGTGTGTGTGTGTGTGTGTGTGTGTGTGTGTGTGTGTATGATAGTGTTGATCTCACCTATGACAACGATCACCATCCA
>JADBJO010004071.1:45000-125000 GCA_016801955.1 Conus betulinus | reverse complement strand
TACTGCTGCCATTAATGACTGCAGTGTTATAATTGTTTTAACCCTTTCACCGCCAGATATTCTGTTTTGCATAAATCCCCATCGCAAGCCATTTTTAAAAAAAAGCTTTTTATTGTATACCAGCATATGTGAAACGCGGATATCTCTGGAATTAAACAACCAATTCTCATGCTATTTTTGTAAAATAGAGGAGATACACTTTACTTTTAATATATATCATAACATGTTAGTAATGATAAGTCAACAACAGTTTCAAATTTTTAGTAATTTCAAGTGCAAAAAAAAAAAAAGCTAAATAAATAAAAGAATGTTATGTTTCTTCTAAACTAAACGTAAAAAATGAAGAAAAAATGCTAACAAACTCTCAACAAGGGAGGAAAAATACTCCACTCACAATTGAAGACCAGAAAGTATGGTATTTCCAACAGAAAAGTGCATGAAACAGCCACAAATACAACTACTCCAATAGCAGGGAACACACACACACACACACACACACACACACACACACACACACACACACACACACACACACACACACATATTCTTACGCCTAACTGGTACACATGTAAGAAAGAAAAAGGGAAAACACACACACACACACACACACACACACACACACACACACACACACACACACTCGTCCCTTTCACTCTCAACAGTATTTTTTTTTTTTTAAATGAACACAAAGTCATTCATGTGCCTGTTGGTCTCTGAACCCTTGCCATTCAGTTGATCTATATAAATCAGCTGTACACCCACTCGAAACACATCTGTGCTACTCGCCTCTCACGTGTCAGTCGGCCACGCCCCCTTCAACCTCGACCAGCAAGAGTCGGCCCACAGCATGTGTGTGAAGTTCGTTGCCTAAAGTCTTAGTTCGCTCCCTCACATAGAATTAGTGAACAGTCAGTCAGTGTTGGCTGGCTCAATGCAGAAACACTGGGGCACATGCAGTAGGGTAATATACTAATAAGTGGGTGTCTCATCAGCCTCTCATAACAATTGGCCCACGCTCCAACGCCTCACATTGGAATGATTCGGTCAAGCCCTCACTATCGTTGTTTATTCGTGACTGTCTGGGTCTTCTTCATCTGTATTAGGAACAACTGACTGTCTATTCAGTATTCCCAGCACTTGATCTGTGGTAAATGTACGGCAAGGTCGAGTATGTAAAGCGCTTGGTGGTGACGTCATAGTGAATGGAAAAAACAATCGGAATAAAATCGATAAAACACTGAACTGAATAGTGTTCTGACAAAGCAAATGGCTGTGAGCATAAAACACTGAACTGAATAGTGTTCTGACAAAGCAAATGGCTGTGAGCATGGGCCAGACCATCCCCCAACTATGACGTTTATTGCTGGCTTTTTATCTCATGAACTAGGATCGTGAGAGTATCGGGAGTTAGGTCACCCTACTTTGTCACCAAAAAGGGCGCCTTTGGCGCTCTGCCAATTCATCGCCAAAAGACACCTTTGGCGGTGAAAGGGTTAAGGAATGAGTTGGGGGGGAAGAGAATCACTGAAGGAAAATGTTGAATAGTTCACGTAGATTCATAGAAAAGTTTTGCGGTATTCTTTCCCTTAAAAAATCCATTGTGCTTTTTTTGTATTAAAGATTGTAGTCTGGGATTTGGATACTGTATATGATGTACTATACATCTTGTGTGTGTTTGCAAGTGTGCACATGTGTGACCAGTACATGTGCAAATATTAGTAAATTATGTACATGTATGGCACTGAGAACTGTTTCATTCCCTTGAATCTGATGTTCAGCTGTGCGAGATTTGGTACTTACGTTGAAAACACACACACACACATCCACACACACACACACACACACACACACACACACACACACACACACACACACACACACACACACACACATGTACACACACTCGCATGCATTTAGATGTTGGATTTCGTTAAACAAACACACGCGAACAGATTAAGTATGAAATCAGTTTTTCATAGACATCCATTTATTGGTGAGATGGTTTCCGTTTGATTATGTACAGTTGTAAGTTTCAATAATACGTAAGTGGTTTTAAGGAATAATTCATTGATTGCAGAAGGATATCGTTGAAACTAAAGAGACTGAAGCAGCTGAAGAAGGAAAGAAAAAGACAGAGAAGTGAGTGGATTGATGGGATTCAGTCATTCATTAATTTAGATAGTAGTATGTTGAAATGTTTGTGAAAAGTTGGGTTCGCAAACAGTTATGACAAAGCAACAACATCAGGCAAAATGAACATCAGTGTACGTAGGCAAAGATGTTGGTACACATGGCATTGTGAATATGAGCTTTTGCCTCCTGCCTTATGCTTTTGGTTGTGATCAAAACTTTTTGTATGTGTTACTTAGTACACTGAAAATTACTTGGAACTCTACATGTATACAGTACAATTCATCATTGTGGAAAGTGAAGTCAGATGAACTGATCTATAGATGCTAATGCTTTCTGGAAAAAAAAAGTGATATTCTTTTTTTTCAGCCATGCATTGGCATAAACCTTCCACTGTAACCAAGCCTATGCGTTGTGTGTTTGTGTGTGTGTGTGTATGTGTGTGTGTGTGTGTAAGTGTGTGTATGTATACGCATGTGTGTGTGTGTGTGTGTATGTGTGTGTGGATATGATCTCAGTTTCTCAGTGTCAATCTTTCTGAATCTTGAATGAGTGATTGTGTGTGTGTGTGGGGGTATGTGTGTGTGTGTATGTGCGCGCGTGTGTGTGTGCATATGCGCAGTTCCTACATGCATATTATTTAAAGACTGATCAAGAAATGGGTAGAAAATATGTTCAAACAAAAAGAAAGTTAACACCAAGTTGATCGTTGATAACAGCATGTAGTGAATGGAAGTGCTGTTCACAAGTCCCTTTTCCCAGGGGTGTGCGTGATGATATTGACAAAGAAGATGAAATGGAGGAATACCTGAGGTACATGGAGGAGAACCCCAATGCTGGGGTGGTTGCTGATGAAGAAGATGATATTCAGTACGACAGCGATGGAAACCCCATCCCAGGAGAACGGAGCAAGGTGGGTCCATAGTTTACTGGTTGTCTTATGTTTATATTTGTTGAAAATATTTTGATTTTTTTTCTTTGCAACAAACTATGATACTTTTTGTGTCAAATTTACTTGGATGATAGAAAATTAAGGTGGCGAATGCATTTCATCTGGTACTAAGAACTGTGCAGCTATGTCATTTGACTGTGATGAGTTTTGACAGAGCCCTGGGGAAAGTATTTACAAATGTATGGAAAAGACCTATTCTCTTTGGCTTTTTTTCCATTTTTTATATATTTTTTTCTTTTAAGATTCCTTGGATTGCCTTAGTTTCTGCAATACAGCGACGTGTATTCTAGTCACTAGACAAAAGTTACTATCCAGTGATTTATTGGAAGATTGCATGCTCACTTGGATGCTCACCAGACAAAAAATGTCTGTAAATATAATTTTTAAAAACCTTTCTTTTACAACAGTTTTAGGGTTGTAACGCGGAGTTCCACTGTACTGCCATTCTGTCAGTAAATGCAAATCAGTACCTTGCTTGTGACCAGTCAGCCGTTTGGCTTATGCCAGTAATTTCTTTTTAATCTCTCTTTTGTGCCACCCCCAGTGGCAATACTTCCATGCCACTCACTCCAGCCACCCAAAACATGTCCATCATTTATCCTGTTGCAGCTCCAGCACCTGCTGTCCTCAGAGTACAATTACTGAATTAGCGTTAGGTTGTCATGAAACAGATTTCCGGAACAGACAATGCACAGCTTCTAAATCACATTGATGATGCATGCCAGTTAGAGGAATAAAAGAATATTCTCCTGACTGGGAAACCATTGCTGCATCTTCAAGTTCTTGTCCTGTATCTGACTTCCAGTTTTAGCATTTGATATATTCATGCTTATTTGTTTATAGAGTCAAACCTTGATTGTGTGTATTAAGCGGTTTTGTTTTGTTTTTGTTTTTTTTTTTGTTTACTATACAAGTGTGGGAATTCTTAATGAAAAGTAGCATTTGTCTTTGGTTCGCTAAAAGAATACTAATGAAAGATGTTTTGTATGGCTGGACTGGGTTGATTCATGCTACTGCAAGTCACTTTGTGCAATATGAAAAAAAGTGCAGAATCTAATGACCTGTTGGGGTTTTTTTTACTCTTCAGATCATCGACCCATTGCCGCCCATTGATCATTCTGACATTGACTATGATCCATTTGAGCGCAATTTCTACGAGGAGCATGAAGAGATCAAATCCCTTAGCACGTCCCAGGTGGATGAGTTGCGACGCACTTTGGGAATCAGGGTAAGATGGTTTCCAGTTGGTCAGATTGAAAGGTTTCTTTTATGCTGTATACTTATGATGTGATGTTACCATAGTCTATGTTATTAGGTAGGTCCAGCCATTTTTTTTTAACTTGAAAAAATATGGAATGTTTTTGTATTTTTCAAAAGACCCCATTAAAAGTGATACACATGCCAAATTTCAAGGCCATAGGTTTACTAGTTTTGAGATATTGAGCTTTAAAATTGGGTAAAAAATGGCGTTTTTCACGTTTTGGCCAAAGGGCCATGTTTGGACCCTCATATCTTCTGAACTATTCACCTAATATACTCTCAGATTGGCAGAGTTATTGTCTGTGATGGATACACTGAGCCTATTTTTTTTCCAGAGCTCAAAGATTATTCATTTTTTAGCTGTGCCTCTTCAAAAATGACTAAAATGCTGATTTGTCGACGTGTCATTTTGTGGCAAACAGGGGGTACCGTTACTTAACAACCCATAACTCTGGAACGACACATGCTACAGACAAAGTATAGGTATCAAAATAATCAGCATTGAAGAAGGAACCTAAAGGTAAAAACATCCATGAGTTCAACCTTCACCTTTATGTACAAATTACATCAAAGTAAACAAAATCACCTACATTCCACATATATTCCGTCATTATCACGGGGACAGAATCAAATGCTCAAGAACTTCACCAAGCAAATATGTTCCAAATAACAGGCAAATATATGTCCAAAAGGAACAGTAAATCACAACTGTCTTAAAAACTTTTCAAATACCAGAAAAATCACCCTCTTTCCATGTTCCTGTTTTTCAATCACCATTAAGATAAAACTGGCCATCTCCATTTTGTACCCCAACATTAACAGTACTTTTTAACATATTGTTTGTATCTTCTTTTCAGGGTTCCCCGCTGGGTACAGTCAATGCTCCAAACTCTGTTCTTTGGTAGAATGTTGAAGTCTGAATAAAAGACATATTTACTTGCAACTTCCCCAGTGGAGTCTGACAACGGCCATCTAAACAGGTTTTCTGTTCCTTTCTGGTCCATGAAGGAAATGCAAGCAATGTCAGGTCAAACAAATTTCTAGTACTTGACCAATGTAAAATGCATCATCATAGAAAACTGCTACTGACTGTCCCTGGCCTGAGAAATTGAATGGAAATTCATAGTCTGATTCATCATCAGAAGACTGATGACAAATATTTATTTTCATGTTCCAAAAGTGCTGAATGATCTGGCTCTTGTGGTTCTTCTTCAGTGCTACTGTCAGATTCTTGCAGTACTGGTCATCTTCTGAAATTTATCACACACACACACACACACACACACACACACACACACACACACACACACACACACATACATACGCATGCATGCAACACACACACACACACACACACACACACACACACACACACACACACACACACACACACACACACACAATTTTGAATAAACTGAACACAGTTAATAACTGGACATTTGTTTTGATCTATCAGTGATGAAAATGGATTGTTTGAATTCAGAGACTGTGAATGAAAGCGCATGATAACTTTGAAGAACATTTTTTTTTTTTTTTATATACCAAGTTCTATAATTTATGGATATATGATTCAACAGTAAAAATGTTTTAAATACACATTGCCACAATTTTCAATAAGACTTTTAAGTGAAATGCTACCAGCTACACACACACACACACACACACACACACACACACACACACACACACACACCAGCTAGTCATTTTATTATAATACATGCTTCAAGTTTCCAAATTCTGATTTTCTTTACTCCTATCTTTTAGTCCACACCACACTCATACTGCAGCTTCAAGCTAACATTCTCTTTAATTAGTTAATGAGTATTTTTGTTTACTTTTTTAGTTTTTTATTTTCATTTTATCTCATTTATTTATCAATTTATTGATTTTTTATTAATTCATTGATTCATTTTGGTACAACAGTGCAAATTAATCCAAAACAACTGCTACTTTCAATTTTCATATCGAGGTCTGAAACCTGAGTTATCGTCCCTGTCGAAGTTACAGCTGCCAAATTTTAATCTTTATGCGTAATTTTCGCTCTAGACAAAAATCATAAACCTTTTTATATAAAATCTGAACGAGCTTGGGTAAAAGTTATTCTATGAAATTGTTTTAAAACTAAAAGGTTGATCACCGATTGCAACCATTAGTACTGATCACGGGAGCTAACAACCACCACTCGACCGAGCACATGTCTGATGAAAAAAAATCACTTCTAAAATAATTTCCAGAGTTAAGAAACACAAATTCCTTGAAAATAGCAGGGCAAGGGCTTAAACAAATGAATCGTTCGCATACTTACCAAGATCACGCTCAAAATCGTTGAGATCCATCGGTTTAAACTGCCCACTCGACTCGAACATCGTGTCAGCTTCGTACCCCCCTGTTGTCAGAATGCTGAATGCCGATTGGACTACGGGGTTCTCTCTTTATCCTGGCCGGAACTTATACACACAGCAGCCTGTGCGTCCTTATATATACGAACGAAAAGAGCATTGATTTTCTACAAAAACGAGTGGTCTTTCAATATGTTTTGTTCAGAATTAGCGATGTTGATATGCTTTTGAAGTTTACGCTAGTCTTTTTCGGCACAAAATTTGCGGCACTTAATGAAAAGGAACTATGACGAACTTTATACCGATCAATTCTGCAGGTTTTTCTGTTTCATATGGTACCAACATCGTCGCTGTGCATATAGTGTGTCAAAGTTCCGAACACTTTTCCGGATGTTGTTGTTTGCGGGTCACGGATAGCCCGCGGCTTGAATGGTCGCACAAGCTCGCCAACGCAGTGTATGGTTTGTGTGTTTAGATCGTTCACAATAAAAGCACACTTCTTTCATACCATAAAAAAACACACAGACTTCATGTTAGAGGTTCATTTTAGATGTGGAGATATTTTTTATTTGACAGTGTTGAGTAGTTGAGGAGTATGAACAAGTTGAATTGGCAGTTTTCTCCTGTTCTGCTGCCTGTTAGCCATGGCTACTGTTAGGCTGGACCTACCTAATGTATGTAAAATTTTTGTTTTAATCTGTTAGATGAGCTTAATAGTATCTATGTGAATCTGGAGTACTGTTACTTTAGTCTAGGTCATGTAGATAAAAAAAAAAAATCTTTTTGATATATGCAATAGTATCCATGTGAATCAGCTGTTTGTAATTCCTCCCATAGCTGCCAACCCTTTCAATTTTCATGAATTCCTTTCATTTTCTTAAATCCTAAATTTTGAAAAAAAAAAAGTGAAAAATTGAAATTTTTTGTTTAAAAAAAAAAAAGGAAAGTAGGAGTTGAAGTCATCTGTCAGAAAAGGACAGATGAAATGATGTTTATGTGTATCAGCCATAACTTGTAGTGGATTAAAAAAACATTGTCTTTTTAGGTCTGGTCAGTCTGACTTTGAGGAATAAATACAACTTATGCTTTCAGCTCAAAGCCAAATTACCCTCACATCCTCAGGCTCCCGAATTTTGGCAGGTTAGCATCTGTGCTCCCTCCCATCCCCCCCCAATCTCTTTTTGATTTGATTTGTTTTGTTTTCTGTCCTTTTTTCTGTGCCACCCGATTTTTGCACACTGCTTATTTGTAGTTCCCTGTATGTAGCCGCGCTCAAGTTTGTCCTGTGTATTATTAGCTAAAACACTGGCACTCCTTTGACAATAGTCAGTATCAAGTCAATGGTGTGATTCTATTTCCAGTCCTCCCATTTGAGTAGCTAGCACATTTGCATATTCAACTTTGGGCAGGAGTCTTGTTTGATCCAAAAATTATGCCGAAATAATGCCTCTGGTAGTCTGGAGCCAGGTTTGTGACACTAATCACATTTCAAGTGGACTGGTCAGACTCCCCAGTTTGAATTCTGTGTTATTTATTTCCATGCATTCTATTCATGACATGTTCTTTGTAGTTGAGCAGGTTTGTCGGTAGTGACAGTCTGTCTGTACACAGCTGCTTTCTCTGAAGTTTCTGTAAGTGTAAAGTAACTTTGATAGCCCCAAGATCCCAAGAGACAGCAAACAGTGAGATGGCTAACATCAGTCACATAACGAACTGCCGTGAAGGTACTTTGAATGTGGATGTCATTGTCTTCATACCTCATCAAAATCTCTACAGTGGTGAGTAAGAATTTTTTCTTTATCTAAATATATACATTTTTTTTTTTTTTTACCAGGTGTCAGGCCTGGATCCACCAAAGCCAGTGAGCAGCTTTGGTCACTTTGGGTTTGACGAGAAACTTCTTGCTTCTGTGCGCAAGTCAGAGTATACCCAGCCAACTCCTATACAGGCACAGGTCTGAATGCTGTTTGTTTGTTTGTTTGTTTGTTTTCTGAGTGTGCGTTGTAGTTATTTGTTTGATTGATAGTCCGGTTTTTTTCACAAAATGTTTATAGTCTTTTTCACCTGTCCAACCAAGCACCCCAACTCCATACATAATATACTACATAACATACTATCAATACTATCCGAATCACCTCCAAACCAATTCCTTATTAGTGTAGCTGTGAGAAGCAAGTGCCTTTCTAGCTAAAACTGGTGCACTGTCAGGAGTTTTTATGTGGATATCCAGATTCTAGATAGACCATTACCGTGCACAGGACCAATTCTCACTGGACCCAAGTTGTAAGGTTTAAAGGGAAGGTACAGAGCAAAAGTGATGCAGGTCTTGTGAGTATGGTTTTGAGGAGACTAATACCAAGTAATATGAAGGGCAGATATGTGACATTGCTCCTGAAACAGAGGGCGTAGACGATGATGAAAGAAACTTCACAGTGCACAGTAGTAGAGCCAAATGCTGGAAAGAGACGATGATAAAATGTGACGTGGACATATACAAACAAAATTCTTCTTGTGGAGGAGGCTTCACCCATTGAAGTGAAAGCAAGCCTAAAAGGCCGTTCAAGAGAATCCAGAGGTGCTGAAAAAATTTTAATTCAAACTCCAAAGAATAGAGGGGGTGTATTCTCTCACCAAGGAAAAAAGAAAAACCTGAGCTATATCTGAATATGGCACAAGGAAGTGAAGTCCACAGGCCGATCAGTTTTACAATTTGATTTGGGGGGGGGGGGGGAGGGAGAGGTTCTTGATAGTATGGCGATGTTCCATGCCAGGTGGGGCATTTGTTGAACAGGCAAATATATTGTGAAATAACTGTTGGTCATGAAATTCCTTTTCACATGGTATACCTGTTTTGTTTATGACTATTTTGCTCAGATCATAGAACCTCTAAAGCAGTTGTAGCGCTGGAATGTTCATTCAAGGTAGAAAAGAAGTAATGGTGGAACATGTTGTATCAGTCAGTGACAAAGACTGTCTTCTACTGCATGCGTTGTTTTCAGAAACAAACACACTGAGTATGAACATATAACATAGTAGAAACTGAGCTTTGAACATTGCTGAATGTGATAAGGAGACTTTGTATGTTTATGCTCCATATTCTGGACTTTTTTTGTTCCTTAGCATTTCATCTTCTTCACTATGCTGTTAATGTCTTACTGCCTTACTTCTGTCTTCTTCTCTGTCTGTCTTTTATCTGTGTCTTTATGCCACCTCTGTCTTTGTATACTTCATGCATTTTCATATTGTATTTTCTCTCTCACACACTCACACACACACACACACACACACACACACACACACACACACACACAGACTCCCACACTCACCCTCAAGCTCACGTTTTCATCCAAGCATGCGTGTATGCACACACTCACACACGCATACATCTGCAAACACATACATCGATTATCTGATATTAAGCAGTTTCCAGTTCTTGCATTTGAACACACATACAAGAAAACAGTGCTTGACACGAGTAAAGAAAATGAATCGAAGTGAACATTAGCTTGGTGTGAGCCAGGTAAATAAAAAGTCAAAAACCAGGAAAAATAATGTGTTTGTTTCATAGGGATAAATTAGTGTTCCATGTCCTTTGACAGAAATGGTGCTTGTTTTGTTTCATTAGGGTAAACCAGTATTCTTTGTCTTCTGATTCTCGTCACAAATGTTGCGTGTTTGCGTAGGGTGTTCCAATTGCCATGTCAGGTCGTGACATCATCGGCATAGCCAAGACAGGCAGTGGCAAAACGGCAGCCTTCGTGTGGCCCATGCTCATTCACATCATGGACCAGGTGGGTCTGTTTTCGTTTGGTTAGTTGTTTTTTGGTTTTTTTTTTTTTTTTAACCCATCAAACTTGCCTGTTATTAGTGTTAAAGTCCACAAAGATCAGATAGCCGTGGTACTGCAAAAGCTCTACCTTTACTATTAAGGGTTATGATTTTATGGTCAAGTTTGGAAATGTTTTTAGAAATGTGGGTACTCATTTTAATTACTTAAAAATCTCTAAAAACTGACATTGGTTTGTAAAAGCTTTTTAATTTGATGTTGGCCTCTTCCTCCCTCCTTACCCCTATTCTGTTTCTATAGATCAAAGCAGATAGCCCCTTGTCTGAAATAAAGGAAAGGTTATGCGCAAGTGTTTGTTTCTAGTGTGACTTTTTACGCAGTCTTCTGTGAAGGTTTGAAGTGTTTGTTTCTAGTGTGACTTTTAAGCAGTCTTCCATGATATTGAGGGAATTAAATCCAGTCAGGCCTTTTTAAAAAATTGTAATTTTTGTGCCTTGTTTTTAACACAGATCCTAATAAGACTATGAGATGATATCTCACAGTGATATCTACAGCAATGCTGTACACGTTTGTGTTTCAGTAATGTTGCTGCTGTTAGAATCTTGCAGTGCAGTGATTAAGTTAAGATGAAGTTGATAATGGTGGTTTTAAAGTGAGGTGACTATAGGCAGAAATTGAAACAGAATTAAAAGAAAAAATACTATGCCACCAAACGAAAGAAAAAAAAAAATTGCAAACCAAACATTATGCATTTCAACCACTTTGGTCTTCTTCAGGCGAGACAATGAAAGCAAAGCTCTAACAGACAGGCACTAATCTCCTCAAACTGGGCAAAACTAGATGTGCTCATATTCAGTTGTGAGCCCAACTGTAGTAGGTAAGTGACTGTCTGTTTTCATTCTCTTAAATGTCATTTATCTTGTCTGAAGAACACTCAGAAAGTCGACACACATATATGTTTTGTAATTTGTTTGTGCTTCCATTTGGTGGTACAGTAATTTTTTTTCTTTTAATTTTGTTACAAAGGGATGAATTCAACAAAAAGGTGAAAATATGTGAATAGAACATGACGGTTAGTGCTAGTGAATACAGGCCAGTGTTCTGGTTGCAAAAGCTTGTTGCTTCCTTCAGTCGACCGCCTGCTTAGCCATTGGGTCTCAGATCACACAAGACCCAATCTTCAGATCATAAAGCAAGTCAGAAGTTAGGTTTTGATGGAGAATAATCAAACCGAAAAAAAAAAATGACACTGCATACTTAACTTATTACACTTTTTTGAGTCAAGTACTGAAAAGTTACAAAACGGTACAAGCTTTGAAATCAAACTGAAAAAGATTGTGAAAGATCTGCAGTGTAATTACTTTATGCATCTATTCAGAACCAACCGATAGTATTCAGAATTAAAGTGTGTGTTTAATTCATAAAAAGCACTAAATTTGTAAGTGAGCAAGACATTATTAGGATAAGAGTGATGAGATATTCGGAACTGGTTAATCAGTTGAAATTTCAATACTTGATGCTTAAAAAGAAGGTAATGTGGTGTTAAAACTGATGTCAACAATGTAATCATTCAGTCGTAGACTTCTCTGCCTTACAGAAAGAACTACAACCAGGAGACGGACCTATTGGCTTAATTCTGGCTCCGACACGAGAGTTGTCACAGCAGGTAAAATGATGGGTGTGGGTGTGTGTTGTTCACTCAGATTGATGCAGGACAGTATTAATGAAAAAAGTATGAATAGATAAATAAAACGGAAAGAAAGGTGGGTAGAGGGAGAAGGTAGGAGGGGGGGGGAGATAAGGAGAAGGGAGTAATTGCTAGCAGGGAAGGATGTGGATTATTATATAAGTGTGTGTGTGTGTATAAATAAATGGGCGTCTCTGTGTGTGGATTTTTTCTTAATTCAATCGCAGATTCCAGCATGTCTCAAGGACTGAGGGTGGAGAATGCGAGCGCTTTTACTTTTACAGTCTGTGCATATTGAATTTCGTCTGATTCAGTCTGCCTCTTGGACATGCCAAAACATATCATCGAACAGGGGGGTACACATGCTGAAATGCGGAGAGAAAATGGTAAAATATATTTTGTGAAAACTGGACCATTTCATGCAATTTTGTCAATGCAGAGGTGCAGATAAAAAAAACTGACTATTAAAAATAGTTTTACAATAAACTTACCTGTCCGAACAAATGCCTTATCCCTTTGTGGCATGGAACACCGCCATATAGTGAAGATTAAATATAGACTACTTTAAGTGGTAATTTCCCTTTTCTAATGCCCATCTGTCCAAACAAATGCCAATATATCAAAAAGGAAAGTGGGGAGCATCTCACCTGAAAAGGAAGACATTGAATCCACACATGACTGACTGTACATTTCCCTAAGCCTATAACTCAGTGTCAAAGTCCACTAAGGTCCCTGTGCCAAAGTCTCCCATCCTTAGTCTGGAGATGAAAGGATCAGTTCCTGCTCTTGCTCAAGACAGTGTCTCAAAGCGACAAGCAGTAAGGGAAAAGAATACCTCAAGCACAAAATCAGGGAAAGGAGAAGATCCTCCTCTGAAGACATACCGGCAAAGTGAGTGCAGTTAGTGCCATTCCAAAGACCCTTTCATACACATATCAAAGAGGAATCGATCAGTATGTGAGTGAGGTGGGAGGAGGGAAGGGGGCATGGGGCGCTGCATGTGGCACTTTCATCACATGCTAGCTGGCATCAAGATTCTACTACTGCCTTGACCAGTGGTTAGGTGGAAAAAGAAATACCTCGTGAATTGTTAGTGTTTGGGGGGGAAGCTTTGAAAACAGGCCTTGCTCATTGAAGATGTGGAAAGGCAGTTGCGCTTTCAACAGTCATCTGTGAAAGAAAGATTACAAAAACTGCATGGTTCCTTCCACAAATGGCTGATGATGCTGAGCAAGCTGTACAGTGTATAGAAAAGACTTCACGTCATGAACAGGACTGACAGTGTTGTAAGACATGTTAAAATTACATTATTTATGTTTATAAAAATTTGATCGCAGAGTGCCTGAAAAGTATGCGAATCTGTTTATTGAAAACCTAAGGTAACCGTGTAATGAATGGCTAGGTCCCTGCGGAGGAAGGCACTCATTCATTTTGACACTGTGACTAAGCAGTCGTAATTACAGCAGAGAACTTTGTAAGCGGTGTCCAGTGCATATGTTGGATCAGGAGGTTGCATTGAACACCAGTGTAAGACCTTGACACAAATACACTGTCTCCTCTTAGGGTTTCCTTATAACCAGTTGATGTCGATTGCTGTCTGTGGATTGCTGAAGCGGTTCATGCCACAAGCAACATTCCTTTGGAGTTATGGCTATGTAAATGTCTTCATATGGATGCAAGAGTTACTGCTCTTGTTATTTCTACAATTTAAACTTTAAACGGCTGTCAGTCAGCTCCGTCAGGCCGAAGTTTTGTGGCCAATGCAGTCATAAGATAGTCACGTGACGCCCACCCTACTTCCGCCTACGGAAGATGCCGAAGTTCGTGTGACTGTACGTCATTCTTCTTCGGCCTGTCACCCAAGCAAGATAAGTCTGTGCTCTGTCTCGCCTATACTTTGCCTTGTGTAAAGATTGCTGTGTTCGCATTCTGAACTCATTTATTTGTGGCTTGTGCTTATCCCTCAGAGTATCTTGACGTGTGTGAGGTTATCGTTGGGCTAGCATTCTAACCTTATTTTCGGAATTTTCTCGATTGTGTGTGCTCCGGTTCTGCTTTCCGCGTCACCGGTTCAGCTTGATTGGCATTTTCCATCGCCGCGTTCATCGCTGGTTCGGTGCCTCTTTATCCATCGGCCTTCCCTTTTCAATCGCCTTCGGCCCAGTCGCCACTAAATTCCGTTTTCCCTCCCTCGCCGTCATTTATTCCACGATTCCACAACCTCCTGTGCGACGATCGTGAGCCAGTCTCGTCGCCATCTTCCAGTCTCGTCGCCATTTTGTTTTGCGCCGGTCTCCCCCTCTTGTCACCAACTTATACCCAGTATTTTACAGGGGGTTTTTTCGTCCACAATTTATTTTCCTTTGCCCCTTCCCTCATTTGCCAGAAATTCTCGCTCGCCTTCGTGTCCTCAACGATCGCGATCGACCGTTGTCCTGGTATTTACACACGTGGCGTTACTCAGCACTTTGGGCCACGCCACGGTCGCTTCTCACGCGCAGTTTCGCCATTTCTGCTGCGCTTTGTGTCCCTGTACGGACTTGTTTACCTTATTTTCCATTGTGTACGTTGTTCATTTTATTTTTTGTGTGCGCACGGTCGATCGATTGCCCTAGTTATTCCCTCGATCGACCGTCGTGACTCTCTCGCTTACGATCGTGTGCTCCGGTTTCGCTCGGCGCCATCGCCCAATATGGTGAAGGACTCGGCTGGGTCGAGCAACAACTCTGACGTGCAGGGTTCGCGCTCATTCCCGGAGGACCCACGAGTTGGTTCCAACCCCGAGCGAACCGTTCTCTCCTTGGGAGAACGGACGGCCGCGGTAGTTGGAGATGACCCTCCCGCGGAGGGGCGCGGGAATCTCCCTCCTCTACCCGACCGACGGACGCACGACCGTTGCGTTCGAAAGCTAGAAGGCAACCGGCGGCTATTGCTAAGTGCCTTTCCTTCGACATGCCCAGGAAATCTAAGGGCAAGGCCCCACTTAAGGGACCCCCCCTAGCCAAAACATCCCAGCGGGAGTCCGCTTCGCCCCCAGCCACCCTGCCTTCTAGCTTTCCTGCGCTTACTCACTCATCACTTTACTATGCGAGTCACGCGACCCCCGGCCCCCGGGGACCCTTTGCCGGGCCGCGGACAGGCACGGGTGACGGCCTTGGGCTGGAACCCCCACCCGTCACTCGCATTATGAGACAGGGGGTCCACTTCTTCCCCCCATCTGGACTCGCCGTCTCACGACGCTCTCCCCCTCCGTGCACAGGTGCAGCCAACACCCCTGCACGAGGAGCGTCCCCTTAGCTCCGGATGCAGTGTTATGGCCACGTCTTGGCACGACCATGCACATGTCCATAACTCTGGGCGTATGGGAACACCGAGTGCATCCACCGGTTGTGAACATACACAAAGACGGCCGACCAACCCCCGCTCGCCCGTCGCAGGTTCCCCTAGGGGTTCAGGACGTTGGGGGCCCGACCTACTCGGCCCCCCACTTGGGCAACGTCCTCGGTCCCGTTCCTCCGGGGGGAGGATCTACCAGCGGGACCACGGGTAACCTGCCCCATTCCTCTGGGGCCCGGCATGCTCCTGGGGGGGGACCACATACCACGGTCGATTACTATTCCCCCCCTGCTGCCCCAGGTTACCCCGGTCCCCGGCGAGTCCCTGCACAGTACTCTGGGCCGCCACAGCCCGCTTATCTCCCCGGGGACCAGTGGCTCTATGCCCCCGAGAGGGGACCAGTGGCTCAATACCCACACCCAACCTGAACAACTATTTGGTCGATTGTGGCACCCAACCTCACAGACTTGGGTCGACCTGGGTCTCCCACCTCGGGCGCTGTCCGATCGGCAGTCCCGGCTCTCCCACCCTAGCCCGTCTGCCGAGTATAGAGCCACGAGGGTCCCGCCCCCCCCCCCCCCCCCCCCCCCCACCACCCTACCAGGGCGGGACCCTCGCGCACCCGCGCACTTGCCTCCTGAAGACCTCCCTTTCCCAGGAATTAGACTCCCCACAGCCTGAGGAGGACTACGATGAGGACCTCTTCTCATCGCTTTATGACATCAACACCATTGAACGGTTTCAACCGGACTTGGTCGAGGGACGCCCTCCCTCCCTCTGCCGATATCTTGGCTTTCCTGAGATCGTTGGGCCGCCCCCAGCCCAACACTCAAGACTCAGGATTGTAGCTCCTCAGTCCCTCACTTCACTGTGGGAGAGTCCGGCGAAACGCGCCAGGGGTGCAGACGCCGTCCCCACGCCGGGTCAAGACCTTCCCCCGGCACCCAATGCGGCCCCTTTCGGCGCCCTACTTGGGACCCGCAGGAAGCACCCTGTTACCTCCCTCTTTGCTGACAATCCGGCCACAGGGAGTGGGCCATCTCCCAATCGGATTGTCGCCTGATACCCAACCGGGCCCCCCCCCCTACTTCGGCCACTGTCTCCTTTAAGGCGTTAAAGGACTGGGACCGAGTAGCCCGGATGGGCATCTTACACACCACTGCAGGGCATGCCTACCTTAGCATGCTCTTGCAGAGGGCGGAGGTACTCTGGCCTGGGGATGACGGCGCCGTCCCAGGGCCTTCGGATACAAACTCCGAACCCCCACCAGGACGAACCTCGCTTATTCAGCGATCCCTTCATGCGACACCTAGTCAACAGGATATCGCATCACTTGTCGGCTGCGGCGGACAGCGCAGCAACAAGCCATTTTAATTGTGCTTGTGGCTAGAGACGCGGTGCTGCTGCACGCTCCTCACTCTCCCCGGCACTCAGGGCATCCCTACGATGTGTCCCGGGCCAGGATCACTCGCTCTTTGGCGAGTACTCCACCTCGGCTATGTCTCTCTCTCTCGAGGAACGCAAGCAGGCGGCGTCGTCCTTCGCCCCCCGGCCTCAGCCACGCCCTTCCAGACCCCCCTTTCGGTCTTACCCCAGGGCCAACAGGCCCACTCCGTACCCCCGTCAAGCCCCATCTCACACCGCCGGGCCGGCCAAGCGCCCACTTAACTCGCAGAGGCCTAAACCAAAACCTCGCCAGAATTTTCGGTTCGGCCAGCAAGCACGGCCCCGCAGGTGACTGGAGGACACTCCCGTAGGGGGCATGGAACTGGCACAACCTGCCCAGCAAGACACCGGCCCACTGTACCCCTTCCCCCCGGGACCATCGGCTCCCCTGGCGGGCAACCTCTCCCGGCATGCCCGCCAGTGGCGACGTATGGGCCTCAGCCCCTGGGTAGTGTCGGTGCTTCAGGATGGGTTTCGCCTACCCTGGGCTCACGGTCGCCCTCCCCATCATGCGTTTTCCTCCTCCGTCCCCAGCGACCCCCCACCTGCCCAGGCGGACGCCCTCCGCCTGGAAGTCCTCGAACTCCTACAGAAGGGGGCCATCGCAGAAGTTTTCCAGCCCAACCCCCGGGTTTTACTCCCACCTGTTCGTGATCCCCAAACCTTCGGGGGGATGGAGGCCCATCCTCGACCTTTCTCCCCTCAACAAGTTCCTAAGACATACCAAGTTCAAGATGGACACACCCTCCCAGATCAGAGACTCCATTCACCACCTAGATTGGCGCGACCTCCATAGATCTGAAAGATGCGTATTTCCAGATCCTTATTCACCCGGCGCACAGACGTTACCTCCGGTTCGTCTGGCAAGCTCGGGTGTTCCAGTTCAAAGCTCTCCCCTTTGGCCTCTCCCTGGCACCCTTCCTCTTCACGAAGGTTGTCAAGGAGATGGCCCCTGGCCAGGCAGGAGGACATTCGCCTCCTGGTTACCTCGACGACGACTGGCTTGTCCTAGCCTCCTCCCAGGCTCAGTGCCAAGCCCACACCACCCGCCTCCTCCTCAGCCTTTGTTCCACCTTGGGGTTTGTAACCAACCCCCCTCAAGTGCGAACTTATTCCCAGTCAGAGGTTCTCTTTCCTGGGCATGAGTTTCGACACGATTACCATGAAGGTCGCCCCGACCCGGAGAGGTCCGCCCGGATTGTGGACCTCATCGTGCGCCTCCGAGAAGCCTCGCACACCTCGGCCAGAACTCTGTCCTCCCTCTTAGGGATGATGGAGTCCCTTTCTGCCCTCATTCCGCTGGGTCGGGTCCCCAAACGCCAGCTGCAGAGGGAGTTCCGTCGTCGTTGGTCCCAGACCTCGGACCGCTGGGACCTGACCATTCCCCTCGGCCCCTGGTTCTCTCGGGCGCCACGGGAATGGCTCAATCCGTCCACCCTGATCACCGGCGTTCCGATCTCTCTCCCCAACTCAGTCCCTCGAACTATACACGGACGCCTCCAACTCGGGCTGGGGGGCCCACTTGGGGGACAGTCATGCCTCGGGGATGTGGGACACACAGATGGCTCGCCTCCACATCAACATATTAGAGTTGGAAGCGGTCAGACTGGCCCCTCCTCCACTTCCAGCATCTAATCTCACACCGACTGGTTCTCCTCCTCACGGACAACACGTCGGTAGCCCATTACGTCAACAAGGGGGGGGGGGGGGCTCCATCGGCCTCTCTCTCCGGACAGAGGCCCTCCTTCGCTGGTGCCACGCACGGGGAACCACCCTCCGTGCGAGACACATAGCGGGGACACGGAACATCCTGGCAGACACTCTCAGCCGGTCAGGGACCCTTCTGCACACAGAGTGGACCCTGAACAAGCTGACACTAACCACTGTCTGGGATCACTGGTTCAAGCCCATGGTCGACCTATTTGCGACACGGTTCAACATCGACTCCCCATGTATGTCTCTCCAGTCCCGGACCCCCGAGCGTACGCGGTCGATGCGCTCTCCCTCCCCTGGACGGGACTCATCGCCTACGCCTTTCCCCCCTTCCCCATACTTCACAAAGTGATCAGAAGGCCAGGCTGGAGAGACCCAAACTCATCCTCATAACCCCATGGTGGCCGACTCAGTCGTGGTTCCCGGACCTCAGGTCCCTAACTCACGTTCCCCCTCTCCAGCTAGCCCCTCGGTGGGACTTGCTCAGACAACCTCGCTCGGGCCTCCCTCACTCCAATCCCCAGATGCTTCGCCTACACGCTTGGCTTCTATGCCAGCCAAATTGCGACCACCGGTCCCCGCCGCCCCCGCCGACAGACCCCGGTCTGTCCTAGAGACCCTGACAGAAGCGGGAGCATCGCAGGGACTACGAGACTTGGCCTCGGCCTCTCGTAGGGCTAGCACAGAGTCCCTCTATAATTACAGATGGGAGAGATGGGTCACGTGGTGCACGGCTAACTCGGTCCCCTACCTACACCCCTCCAACATCCAGCTAGGCAATTTCCTATCCCACCTTTCGTCCTCCTTAAAACTCTCGGCTAGCTCCATTCGGGGCTACCGATCGGCCGTATGCACCACCATCCGACAGCTCGGCGGCCCATCTTTCGACAATGACTTTTCCTCAAGAACTATCACGGGGGGTTGCCCTACGGGAAGCTCAATCCCCTAGGCGCGCCCCCTTGTGGGACCTCTTTCTGGTGTTAGGCGCCCTCAGAAAACCCCCTTTCGAGCCCCTCCGCTCCATTCCCTTTGACCTCCTCTCCAAGACCACCTTCCTTCTCTCCCTGGCCTCAGCCAGAAGGCGAAGTGAGATTCATGCCCTCAGCGGGGACCCTCGGGACATCGCCTTTCACAGAGACGGCTCGGTCTCACTTAAGTTCCTACCTGAGTTCTTAGCGAAGAACCAGGAACCGGGCACAGCCTCTCCTTCCCTCCTGATCCTGATCCGCTCTCTAGCGGATATCTTAGGCAACGAGCGGGGGGGGACATGGACCTGTGCCCCTCTAGGTGCCTCAGATACTACTGGGAGCGTTCCCGCCCCAGGCGTTCCTCGCAGCGACGCCTTCTTATCTCCATCAACCCCAACAACAAGAAGGACATATCGGCGGGCACTATCTCTAGGTGGCTATCCAATACTATCAGATCTGCCTATGCCCAGGCGTACAAAGACCTCCCAGCCCTGTCACCCCGAGCCATGAGGTCAGAGCGCTGGCCACGTCCTCAGCGTTCCAGCACTCTGTCCCCGTGCGCCATCTCCTGGAGGCAGCCTACTGGCGTTCGGAGAACCCTTTCATAAACTTTTATTTAAGGGACATCCGCATGACCAGGGCTGATGGTTCTAAAGGGATTTCATTTGTGGCGGCCAATGCAGCCATATCGGTCTACCCCAGGAACCATTAGGGCGCTCGGCCCTCCTCCTATTACTTTAAATCTGCTATGGTCTGACATGGTATAGTATACGACGCCAAAATGGGGAGTTTGTGTTATACTCCCTGTTTGGCTAAGTATACTTACCATGTCAGACTCTAATGCCCGCCCTACCTTCCCCTCTAGCGCCAAAGTTCCCTGGGGGGTTGCCTTGCGCGCAGGCCTCATTGAATGACGTACAGTACACGAACTTCGGCATCTTCCGTAGGCAGAAGTAGGGTGGGCGTCACGTGACTATCTTATGACTGCATTGGCCACAAAACTTCGGCCTGACGGAGCTGACTGACAGCCGTTTAATGCTATGGTCTGACATGGTAAGTATACTTAGCCAAACAGGGAGTATAGCACAAACTCCCCATGTTTCTGAAGTTACTGGTTCATTTCTTTTATATTATTATTATTATTATATACTTTTTAGGATCAGTATTTGATTTTTTTTTTTTTTTTTTTTCTTTCTTTCTTTTTTTTGCCTGACATTCGTTTGTTAAATGTAATGGTGCTTTAGATTAATCATTCTTTTTTTTTTTTTAGAAATTCTGGAATGAAATTTGGAGTGACATCTGGTGTACCTTATAAGGATTCATTCAAAGTCACTGATTGTGTATTTTATAATGACTGCTTATAAGTCACAATGGTGTGTCCTATAACATTTGTTTGAAAGTCACTTGCTTTGCATCTTGTGATGATTGCTTTCAAGTTGCAGTCGATGTGTCCTCGAACAGTTGTTTCAAAGCCACAGTCTGTGTATTGAATAATGATTGTGTAAAAGTTACTGCCAATGTATGACGTGGCAATTATTTTTCAGGGTCGACTGATTGACCTTGTCAAAAAGAAAGCTACAAACTTGCGGAGAGTGAGTTTTCTGGTCTTTGACGAAGCAGACAGAATGTTTGACCTGGGTTTTGGTGAGTGACATGTCTTGAGGGAACTGCTTTGAAATAACAAATGGTTTGAAAAAATAATCTATCTCACACACACACACACACACACACACACACACACACACACACACACACACACACACACACACACACACACACACACACACACACACACACACACACACACACACACACACACACACACACACACACACACACACACACACACACACACACACACACACACACACACACACACACACACACACACACACACACACACACACACACACACACACACACACACACACACACACACACACACACACACACACACACACACACACACACACACACACACACACACACACACACACACACACACACACACACACACACACACACACACACACACACACACACACACACACACACACACACACACACACACACACACACACACACACACCTTTCTTTTAATTCACAGGTATACAAAATTCATTAAAAAAAAAAATTAAAATTAAAAAAAAAAAAAACCTTCAAACAGTCTTTTTTTTTTTTTTTTTTTTAGCAAAAGTCCAAGAATAAGTAGAGATAAACTTGCACAACTTATGAACAATAGGTACAGTCCAGCGTCTGTTTAAATTTTTGTGGTATACAGGCATTTTTATGCTTGGATTAGTTGGTCAGATTTAATTAGGTTTATAGCTGTATATCATTTGGTAACATATCTGTATGTCATCAAGCAAGTAAAATAACAAGATGGTTCGTCTTGTCTCTATGGCATACATTCAAGAATGTGTGAAAGATTAAAAGAACAGATTTGGAGGGCATTACTTCAGGTTTGTTTCTTATTGACGGAGGTGATTACTCAGATTCATCAGGTAGAAGTTACTCTGGAATGGCAAAATGTTTTAACAGCATCTGTTTCTCATTTAAAAAACAGAGCGTGTCATGAAAATAATTGAAAACAAACAATCAGAAACATAGAAACTATTTTCTTTTTCTTTTTTTTTTTTTTCTATATTTCAATTCAGCACTAGATCAACATGCACAATATGTCAGCTTAGTGTGAAATGTAACGATGTGCACAATAAGTTAGCTTATTGTGGAATGTTACAGATTATCATGAGGGGCCATACTAGGGATGCAGTAATTCGGAAGGAAAAGTCTGTTTTCAATAGAATTTGATTACAGCAGAAATGTTTTTTGCAGGATATAGGCCTGGTGTGAAAGAGTTGGTAGATCATTTCTGTGTCTTACTTTTGGCTTTTATCGATTCCAGTTTGATGCCTGTTCACTTTGGATGCGCAGAGACTGTAACACAAATGTCAGGAATGATCAGTGCAGTATGTTTGAAATTGCAGAGCCTCAGGTCCGGTCCATTGCCAACCATGTGCGACCTGACAGACAGAGTGAGTGTTCACTGGCATGTTTTGTTTGCCATATGAAATCTTTACATTGTTTGTATTAGCTGTGCACTTCCTTGTGGTTTTCTTTTCATTGCTGAGTATTAACACAAATATATATGCAAGTATTCATGCAAGTGATAATGTGCCATATTATATGGATGTGTGTGTGTGTAAGTATGTGTGTGTGTGTGTGTGTGTGTGTGTGTGTGCACATGTGTGTATGTTTGTGTATCTCTGTGTGTGTGTATGCGTGTGTGTGTGTTTTGTGTGTGTGTGTGTGTGTCTACATGCTGATGATGAGGAAGGAAACTGCATAAAGGAAACTTCCGTATTATACTGTGGCATTCTTTGACTTGATTTTAGCCTTCATGAAGCAGTGGTTTCATTTTCTTTGGGTTTTCCTGCTTGATACAAGGCTGTGATTTTCTCTCAACTCCCCAGCACTGCTGTTCAGTGCCACCTTCCGTAAGAGAGTGGAGAAACTGGCCAGAGACATCCTGGCTGACCCAGTGCGAGTGGTGCAGGGAGAAGTGGGAGAGGTCAGATTACTTTCATCTCTCTTATCGTTTAGTGTACAGCGCATTGGTTGCATTGATTTAGCTGTAATCGCTGTGCATTACATCAGAGAAGTGTGGCTCTGCAGATGTGATCTAGTTTGCATGGACTGGTTTGTATACAGCAGTGTCTATGTGATCAAACTGAAAGAAAAAACTGACTCATTGCACTTACGAACCGTCATCTTGTGTCTTTCTTAGTGGCATTTTGAGGTTATCCTCATGCTTTTTTGTGCTTGGTATGAACAATGACATATGAATCAGGATGCCCCCAAAATTAGAATTTTGAGTGGAGGGGCCTAACTACACCTTCTTCAGCTGAAAAAAAAAGAAAAAAAACAAAAAAATCAGTCAAGGCAGGCACTGCATTGCTGCTGAGAGTCCTTCAGACCATTGCATGCCTACCTCAAGTGGAGATCAGGCAAAACCTTGACACACACACACGCACACCCTCCCCCAACAGAGGAAGTCAGAAAGGCAATCAAACAACCTTCCTGTGGCAAAACACCAGGATCTGATGCAATTCCTGCTGAAGTTTACAAATTAGGAGGCCCAACCTTGACACAGAAGCTGACACAGCTCTTCCAGTCCATGTGAAATGAAGAGAGGGTCCCACAACAGTTAAAAGATGCCAACATTCTCCACATCTACAAGAGAAAAGGCAACCACCAGTCCTGAGACAGTCACCGAGGCATCTCTCTCTTGTCCATAGCTGGGAAGATCTTGGCTTATGTCCTGCTCAACCACCTTCTAATACACCTTGATCAGGATCTCCTCCCAGAAAACCAGTGTGGCTTTCATGCAGAACGTGGAACTGCAGACATGATATTTGCTGCATGACAGCTCCAGGAAAAATATTAAGAGCAGCAGAGCGATCTGTTCGTGTCCTTTGTTGATCTGACCAAGGCTTTCGATATGGTCAGCAGAGATGGCTTGTGGAAGATCATGGAGAAATTTGGCTGTCACAGCAGGTTCATTACAATCGTCCGCCAGTTCCATGATGGTGAAAGTACTGGATGATGGAGACAAGTCAGAAGCCTTTCCAGTGACCAACGGCATAAAACAAGGCTGCGTTCTTGCCCCTACACTCTTCAGCATGGGTCTTCTCCGCCATGCTGACTGATGCCTTCCATGACTGCCAGGTGGTATACAGATCAGATACAGAACTGACGATGGGCTGTTCAACCTCAGCAACTGCAGGCTGTTACAAAGGTGAAATAGACAGTCATCAGAGCCTTCTTGTTTGCTGATGACTGCACCTTCAATGCCAGCACAGACCAGATGATGCAGCACGAAATGGACTGCTGCCTCTCACAAGCCAGCGACAACTTTGGTCTCACCATCAGCACCAAAAAAAAGACTGAAGTGATGAAGTGATCAGCCTGCACCAGGTAAACCCTACCAGGAACCGCACATCGCAGTAAAGGGCAGAACTTACAGGCAGTTGACAACTTCACCTATCTGGGCAGCACTCTCTCACGAGTAGTGGTCATTGAAGCAGAGGTCAGGGACAGGATTGTGAAAGCCAGCTCTGTGTTTGGGAGACTCCGTGAAAATGTCTGGGAGCAGAGAGGACTAAACCATACCACCAAGCTGAAGGTCTACCATGCAGTGGTACTAACCACTCCCTCTGTGCCAGTGAGACCTGGACTGTCTACAGCAGACACGCCAAACAGCTCAAACCATTTTTCACCTCAGCTGTCTCTGCAGACTCCTACACATCAGGTGGCAGGACAAAGTCCCAGACACTGAGGTCTTGGAAAGGGCCAGCATTCCCAGCATCTACACTCTCCCTCAGAAATCCCAAGCCAGATGGTCTGGCCACATCGTTAGAATGCCAGATAGTCAACTGCCGAAACAGCTGCTGTACTGAGAACTGAGTCGGGTCAAGCGCAAAGTTGGGAGGCGGAAGAAACGTTTCAAAGGACTGCCTCAAAGTGTCCTTCTAAAGCATGGACATCAACCTCCTCAACACCTGGGAGTCGCTTGCCCTGGACCACCCAGCCTGGTGAAGCAGCCTCACAAAGGGTGCATGTACATCAGAGAAGAGACGCACAGCAGAAGCTGAGAGAAAGCGAGCCACACGCGAGGCTAGAGCTACCTCTACCTCCACTATAACACCCACCCACATGTGTCCAACATGTGGGTGTTCCTTCCGGGCCCACTCACCAGCCACCCACGGACCCACACTCAGCGATCTTCCATCTGAGATTGAAGGCATGGTCATCTTGAAAATCGAAGGATGAACAACAACAGTGGCGATCCAACATATGCATGCAAGACACTCCCAACTAAACCACCCACTGATGACAATGATTGCTCAGCCAGTCTGAGTTAGCGTTAGTCTTTTTTTTTTTTTTTTTGTTAAGCTGATCGATGAAGATGAGGTTTACGAAGACGATGATGTAGTTTCATTTTGATCAGAAATGACATGATGAGCATACTCTTCTCCCATTCATAATGTATTCCAGCATCAACAAGGCCTAAGACACAGAGGTACCTGTGGTGTTGATCAGGAAACTTGACCAAAGTGTGAGAGACGCATCCATGAAGTAGAAGTCTTAACTTCTGTTCTTTTCTTATGGATACAGACCAACCAAAATGTGTCCCAGTGCGTGCTAGTTTGACCAGTCTCTTTTATTGTTGTTGTTGCTGTTGTTGATGAGGACAGTATGTGCATTCTTGCTTCATGTTGTAGGGCACAGGCCAGTCTGGATGTGTCTTAGCATATGCAAGCTTGAACGTTCTGAGTTTTTGGTGTATTTATTTTCGGCACAGGCCAATGAAGATGTGTCTCAGTACGTGCAAATATTACCAAGTACGGGGCCAGCAAAATGGACCTGGTTGGTGCGACGACTTGTGGAGTTCACCTCAAGTGAGTTGTCGCCTAAATGCTTTCATGCAAGTGTGTGAGTGTGTGTGTGTGTATGTGTGTGTGTGTGTGTGTGTGTGTGTGTCTTGTGTGTGTATGTGCACACATATGTGCACATGTGTATATGAGTGCATGCATGAGTGTGACAAAGCATGACAGAGAAAGTGGCAGAGGGAGAGGAAATCCAGGCATTGGAGAATCTATGCTTTAAAAGTTCAGGCATGAGATAAATTGCTTGAAAAGTCAGGCATTAGAGAATACATGCCTGAGAATCCAGGCATTTGAGGAATCATTTCTCAAAAGCCAAACATTATTAGTAATGCTTCTGGCAGTTTCTTCTTGTTTGATTCATGAAGTGAATCGTGAGTTCATGACTGTCGGACAACAGAGCAGATGGCTTGCTGTTATACTACACCATAATTTGCCAGATATTAGACTGTGTCCCATAATGAACCTATTGAAGACCGCAATGAAAGGTACAGTGGAGGATGAAGGGTGCAGAGGCAGTCTGGAATGTACGCAGTGAGAATGTCCAAAACATGTTTATCTGTTGTGCATGACTTGGCGACAGAGAACTGTGAAGACGCCGGAGCATGGACTTGAATTCTGTGCATGCGTGTGAATGTGTGTGTGTGTATATATGAATTTGATAGATTGATTGACTGCAGATTAAGTTACTGTTTCTGCCAGCTGTTACACACATTTTCCATGATTTGCACAGATTTGCATCCTTATAACAAATATGATATTCTCCTTTTTGGTGGTGGTCATGGCGGTGGATTACAAACATTCAGTTTCGTCCATTAGATATGTTTTGCCTGGTTTAAAGTCAAAAAAAAAAAAAAAAAAAAAAAAAATCCAAAGATGTTAGATTCCATAAAGAACTTGACCATTTATGCTGATTCTGTACACACCCATTGTTTTTTTTTACTTAAAAAAAAAAATAAATGAAAGGAAAAAAAAAAAAAAAACATTCTACACTAGTGTGTGGCACTAATTTGCTTTCACAAAAATGGCATGAAAGAAAAAGAAAGAATGTTGGCAATGTGGATTGCAAATCTGAAGGGGGAAAAAATGCATGCATTAGTGCTTTATATTGCAGTAAAAGGAACTACTCCTTTATTGGGGGGGGGGGGGGGGGGACCTGCATTGTTCTGTTGCATGTTCACATATTTTAAAGTGAGTACAGCTTTTTCTACAGACATGTATAGGGCTGATTCCATGTAATGAAATGATGTTGCCCTCAGTTGACGACCTTCATCCAATGCCATGAACTCAGAAGGGAATCAGTCTTCCTTTAACCTTCCTCGCCCCTTTCCTCCCACACTGGGTTTTGGGTTGGGGGGTTTTCCCACAGGTTTGCAGCTATTCTTGTGATGTCTGTGTGTCTGTGGATGTTTTCAGTGTACTTTCTACAGGTTGGTAGCTATGCTTCTAGTGATGTCTCTATGTCTGTGGATGTTTTCAGTGTACTTTCTACAGGTTGGTAGCTATGCTTCTAGGTGATGTCTGTATGTCTGTGGATGTTTTCAGTGTGCTTTCCACCAATTGGTAGCTATGCTTCTAGTGTGATCTGTATGTCTGTGGATGTTTTCAGTGTACTTTCTACAGGTTGGTAACTGTGCTTCTAGTGATGTCTCTGTGTTTTTGGATGTTTTAAGTGTGCTTTCTACAGGTTGGTAGCTATGCTTCTAGTGATGTCTGTCTGTCTGTGGATGTTTCAGTGTGCTTTCTACCAGGTTGATAGCTATGCTTCTCGTGATTCTAGTGATTTTCAGTGTGCTGTCCACGGATGTCTTTCAGTGTACTTTCCACCTGTGGATGTTTTCAGGTAGCTACATTGCTTCTTCTAGTGATGTCTCTCTGTCTGTGGATGTTTTCAGTGTGCTTTACAGGGTTGTAGCTATGCTTCTAGTGATGTCTCTCTGTCTGTGGATGTTTTCAGTGTACTTTCTACAGGTTGGTAGCTGTGCTTCTAGTGATGTCTCTCTGTCTGTGGATGTTTTCAGTGTACTTTCTACAGGTTGGTAGCTATGCTTCTAGTGATGTCTCTATGTCTGCAGATGTTTTAAGTGTGCTTTCTACAGGTTGGTAGCTATGCTTCTAGTGATGTCTGTCTGTCTGTGGATGTTTTCAGTGTATTTTCTACAGATTGGTAGCCATGCTTCTAGTGATGTCTCTGTGTCTGTGGATGTTTTTCAGTGTACTTTCTACAGTGGCTATGCTTCTAATGATGTCTGCTTGTCTGTGGATGTTTTCAGCGGGCAGTGTGTTGATTTTTGTGACGAGGAAAGCCAACTCTGAAGAACTGGCTACACAACTAAGGGCCCGAGATTTCAAATGTAAGTACAGTACAGTGATTTCTGGTTCCTAATTATCATTACTTTACTGTTGTTTCTGTTTCCTTTTTTTAATACTTTTATCATTTATGTTAGAGAGTTTGAAAGAGATTAAAATGAGACGTGAAGGAGGTGTGAAGAATTAAAGGCAGAGAGATTACTGAGGCAACCACCCTGTACTCACCGACACTCTGAAAATCAGAAAGTTAGATGATGTTACAATGATAGAGAAATAAAGATCCATTCATAACAGCTGCATGTATTTTTCTTCTACTTGAAGTGCTGTGTAACATTCACATTTGACTTGTTTGTTTTGGCTTTGGGGAGTTTCTTGTATCCATTTAAAAATATCAGAATGATAGACATATCATATTTTAATGTCGATGGTAATACTTTACCGGTAGAGTGACAGACATATCGTGTATTAATGCTGATGTTAGTACTTTACCGGCATGGTAGTTGACCTTGTGGAGGAAATTCTGTTTCTGGGTCAGCGGGAAGTCCATTCTGAGTTCAGTTCTGACATGCTACAGAGAATGGTCATCGGCATTGTTATGTTATTCTTCCTTTTGTGTTAGTTATGTACTTTTGAGTGCGTAGTGTTCACTGATGTGGAGATATATGGGGGGGGGGGGGGGGGGGGGGTATGCCAGTCAGATGGATGCCTCCTTCTCATCTTCATTTTCCAGTTGTAATGATCCCATGTCTGTATTCGTCATGCATGTCACATACAATTTGCAAATGAGAAGGAAAAACAAAGAAAAAGTAGTAAAAAGTAATTCAAAAGTTGATGAAAAGTGTGTGTGTGTGAACACAGTGGGCCTGTTACATGGAGACATAAGCCAGATGGAAAGGAACGAAATCATTTCAGCATTCAAGAGGAAGGAATTCCCCATCCTAGTGGCCACAGATGTTGCAGGTAAGCTGTCCACAGAGAAACGGTGCCCTGAAAGTCTAATACTCATCAGCTGCTAACATCTTATAGTCTGCTTTAGTGATTCTCACCTACTGTGAACTTGTCGCACTGTTGCAATAATTTTCTGTAGCGGGAAGTAAGTAGCGGTCACTTCCATCGTGCATGTATTTAGAATAATTCTCACCAGCTGTTGTCTCTATCTGAAACTTTTTTGGTGACATGCCGTATTTAGGCGATGGTAAGGACGTCTAACTGTTGCTGTTGATCATGCTATATGTAGGTGACAGCAGTCCAAAAGAATTTTCTATTTTGCCTTTTTCCAGTTCATGGATGCGATCATGTTTCATACTTAGTTGCAGGTGCTTGATAACTGAAAATGCTGTAGCTTTATGTAGTAGTTGTGGTATTTTTTATGTTAAGAGATTAGAACAAAGAATGTTGGACATTTTATGTCAAGCAGTCCAAATTCTTTTTTTTTTTATAAGTCAAAACACACTATTACGGTTTTGCTATAAAGTAATTAAAAGTATACCAAGGGAAAAGTTCATTTTTGACCTGTTCTGTTGATAAATAGCAATAGGCTTTTTACTTTGTATAAAGAGGCATATAATGAAATATAATACATTGCAGAAGAAAGAACTTTGTTACATAACATTCATTGCTCAAGAATTAATCTGGTATAATTATCATCATCAATTGTCATTCCCATGTCAGAGGTGTAATAATTGTCTGTCAGTCCCATAGTCTTTCGTAATAACTTTCATCTCCCAATTTATCAGCATATTAATTCTATTTTCAGGAGATTTGTGTGGAAATGTATTTGTTTCCAGTGCATTTCCACACACATGCACACATCATGTTCACCTGCTGACAGCTGTCGGGGAAGATAATGCTTTGTACATTTTTTTCAAGTCTTCTGTTTATGACTGTGTATATGTCAAATATTCACTTGTGTCTTGGAGAAGCATTGATGTTCTCCTTGCTTTGTGCTTGTGTGTGTGTGTGTGTGTGTGTGTGTGTGTGTGTGTGTGTGTGTGTGTGTATTTTGGCTTCTTTTTGACAGTATTGTCTTTCTTCCCTTGAATTTTTTTTTTTTTGACTGTAATGTAACACACCACTGTAAGGGTAGTGGTACTATGTAATGATCCATAATTCAGTGCCAGCACTCGGCAATGACTGTTTGTCTAAGTGATGTGACACTCAAGGAATGCAATCAGAATCTGAAGCAGGCTGGGTTTTTTTGTTCTAATGCCATACATGCCTAATGCCTATGTGTGTTGCGCCTTTTTTATTATTTTACTGTAATGCAACTGATGTTGCCAAGCCAGCGTATGGATGCCAGTTATCTTTCATTTGCAGAAATATTTCTTGTAATAATTCTTAATCAGTTTCATAATGTATGTGTAAATACCACAGTCCATACTTTCCTCCATGTATTCTTTGTACAGCTGTAACACGCAGTCTTGTATCAACATTTTATAACCTTTATGTGGTTGACAGCTCGTGGTCTGGATATTCCTCACATCGCACTGTGGTGAACTATGACGTTGCTCGAGACATCGATACGCATACACACAGGATTGGACGTACAGGCCGTGCAGGTAACGTGCATCTTGACAGGCGTGTTGGTAATACATGGCAGGTGGGGTGATTCTTCCTTTCAAAACACCTTGACATCAGTATACTCTGAATACAGTATGTTCACCATTTACAACATGCTCCACAATGTGTAATGTGTGATGAGCCACTCAGCTTGAACCATGTTCTCATCCAGACCAGGACTGGTATGATGTGAGACATAACCATTTTACCTTAGACTCCTTTACGAACTGTTCATAAATGTTCGCCAGATGTGATGTTTAAGATCAGTATTTCATGTTGTATGATCAATACGTAATGGAGAATGAATGTTTCTAGCTTTTTGTTTGGAAGTTGCAGTTGAACGTGTATTCATCTTTTATTGTTGATTGTTCGACTGGCTCCTGTTGATCTGGATTGCTGCCATGATAAGGCTTTCGTGGTGAACTGGCTGAATGCTGTATGACTTGAGCAAAACGCTCTTTCCATTATGCTTAACCAAACATCTCATCAGACTGAAACTAACAATGGTATGCAGTGTATTCATAGATTTGGCTGAAGTCTGCTTCTGTCATCCAGGTTTAAGAGATGAGTCCAGTGTTTGATTTTGGGGGTGAGTCATGCATCATTAATGCACTGAATCTGAAAATGATGCGTTGGCTTCTTCTGCATGGAGTCAAATGAAGCATAGGTTATTTTCAGCCAGTAAGGCTTCTGGATGAATCTCTCTCTCTCTCTCTCTCTCTCTCTCTCTCTCTCTCTCTCTCTCTCTCTCTCTCTCTCTCTGTCTCAGTATAAGTGTGTGTACATGTGTGTGAAACAAATTTTGTGAAATAATTGTTACGATCACTATTGTTTGTTGTGCATTAATAGTATGCAGAAAAGAGTATAATTTCAAAGTGACTCATTGGTTACTATGGACAGTTCACTGTGTTTTTATCAGATGAGTCACTTGACTTTTGCCTTTCTTGGGTTAGTTCAGCCCTGTTAACTTCATCAACATACGATCATATTGAAAATAGGGTTTACCATTGGATATTTCTGTCACTGTTGTTTACAAAGAGTTCATAGTACTCATGCTAAATGCAGATTGTCTTTCAATAAAACGTCAGCTTTTGGGGAAAAAATGTTCAGGACAAAAGTCTTTCTAAAATCACATACACACACACACACACACACACACACACACACACACACTCTCTCTCTCTCTCTCTCTCTCTCTCTCTCTCTCTCACTCTCACTCACACACACTCACACACACACTCACACACACACACAGACACTCACGCTTACATAAACACATTTGATTCTAGAAGAAAATACTCCATCAGCAGAATCTGATGGACAGGTCTGAGTACCAGTTACACCATGGGAACCAATACTTCCAGAGAAAAAACTCCAGCATATTGTTCTTAAAAATTAAAACCTACCATCGTGATGCAAAGTTTATCCAAGCCATGGCTCATCGAAATAGCGGAGCTGATCTTAAGACTCCTCTCTGTCTTTACCGAGCTCTAGTTTGTTCTTAACACTTGTTCTTTAAGAGAAATCATCCCTTATTGATAATACAGAAGTAGCCCAATGTGTTGGAAGAGATGAGTTTTCATTTGAGTGATGTTTTTTATTTGTCAGTATATTTGTTTGTTTGTGCTATATTTAAGATGTAACATTAATTCAGAGATCTCAGCCTTTGATATTCACGGTAAGTGTTAATGAGTGCGTGCTCACAGAATCTGTGGTAAGCCTGTGTTTGTGCTCCTGCTTTAACACACTGGCCCAGTTTACCCCTCAGTCAGTAAGTACCTGTTCTGTGGGAAAGGGAAGGTAAAGCAGCGTGGAAGAGGAGATGGCACATTCCCATAATGTTTGCCCCAGGGAAGTTTCAATCTGTCATAGCAGGCTCCCCATTGACTGCTTAGGTTATGGAATCACCTTTTTACCTTCTGGAAAATTTGTGCACATGTGACATCATAATTTGAAACATGAATTATTTAAACTCACAGTAAATTGGGTCTTCGTTTATTGTTAAAGAAATTTTTTATCTGTTAAATTTCAAATGTAACCTGATTTAAGGCATGTATACAGAGATGTTCTGTGTACAGTAGTAATCTTCATCTGAAGTTTTTTTGTTAGATTGTGTCAGGTTTGGGTGGTTTTGGTTTTTTTTTTTGCTGTGTTCCAATCCAGTCATGTCGGGTGAGATGTGAAGGCAGGGATTGTCAGTCTGTGGTGTGTGGGCTGGTTTCAGGGGAGAAGGGGTCAGCCTACACATTGATCACCGACAAAGGACAAAGACTTGCCCCGCTGCTGGTCCGCAACCTGGAAGGAGCCAATCAGACCCCACCCCCAGCCCTCCTTGAGCTGGCCAGTCAGGTAATGATGGTTCATGTCTTTGTGGGCAGAAACCGACATCTTCCACTGGTTAGCGTTTTACATGTCGTTTTGGGGAAAACAGCAGAGCCCTGGAAAAAATAATGTGGTGATGCGAACGTGGTGGTTTTAGAGGTCTATACTAACTTTTGGATCTGCCCAAAGAATAATATGTGCACTGTCCTGCTGATTACAAATGAAAAACAGAAAAAGAGGAGCTGCTGCAGACAGGAGTTGAAGTAAGAGAATTGGAGTCGTCTTATTCAACTACCCAACGAACAGGATGAACACCGCTCTATTCCAGTTTTCACATTGTACGTAAAACTTGCATTTCATATTGTATGTAAAATCTGCTTCACTCCTCTGTTTCATAGTGTACATAAAATCTGCCTGTGTTTTTAACACAGCCCATACAACTTGTACATGTAATTTAGTGTGTTTCTTTCATTCGTGTGCCAGTCAGGGGACTCAACTCTTATCCTCATGACCAGGACAGACCAAATTCCATCATAATCCATCTAGAGATCTAGAGACCATTTGTTGTGCTCGAATGCTCACACGTCTAAGAATGACTTCACCAATCTTGTCAGCCTCTCTCCATTTTTTTGTCATATCAGTGAAGGCTCTGGCACTACTGTAACTAGTTGTTGGGATATAAAAAGAAATTTGAGGCAACACGTATTCAGAAGGAAAAAAAAAAAAAACAACAGCCACATAAGGAATGGGCATAAGGAGTCTTGCGATGCTACACAAAATATGAAGAGCCCGGAGACAGTTGAAGACCGCTTCTAAACTGCAAAATGCTCTGATGTAAACAATTCTTCGAGAATTTTTGTTCTAGATTCTGATTGTGGCCAGATTCCAAGTGCCATTGATAGGCAAGTATAGCCAGACAGAGGTCCGAGCTTGATTCTCACAGTCTTCCTGTTAAATATATATACATATATAGAGAGATAGACAGAGAGAGAGAGAGAAAATAAACCCATAACTGTACATGTATATTTTGCATTAAGTTGGTTGTCAGCGTTGTGTCTGTCAGTTGCACCTTTCATGTATAGCTGTAATTGTGATCTGTGTTTCAGTGCCCGTGGTTCAACAAAACCAGGTTCAAGCGTGGGAAGGGGAAGTTCATGGGAGGACGAGCCCTGGGAGTGAAGGAACGGCCTGGTCTGGGATCAGAAACTGTAAGTCTGAACACTGTTCATACCTTCTGTACATATTCCGTTTTATTTTTGTATGGAATGGATTCTTGAAACATGTTTACTTCTTCAATTAGTGTCGTTGGCAGCATGCAGTTGATTGATAACTTCCGACTTTAATGGTTGATACAGGTTTTATGATATCCCCATGGAAGTGTTATTTAAAGTTAAAGATGTAGTGAACAGAGGCAAAAGTGGTATCCATCCTTTTTGTTTTCAATTCTTCAGTGTACTTGCGTTGAGGCCATGTTGATTAAGCCTTAATACTTGAATTAAAGACCTGGATTGGAAAAATCAAATTAGTGACAGTGGTTTTGTGCCTGAAAACTTGTTGATCAATTCAGATGACTATGTTGCCAGGCTTTCTGCAGCGCCACAGGTATGAAACTTGGCAGTGAGCATATGTGTGTACATTATTTTACTTAGACAATGTGCATATGGAGACCATCCGTCTGTCTTGCAGGCCACTCAGCTTCAGGACAGCACCAGTTTCTCAGGGTTCAGATCCCAGGGTGGTGTTTTGGGAGGTGGACCAGGCAGTGATCGTCTCGGCACCATGCGGACAGCCTTTGCTGTGAGTTACAACACTGAAGGGTGTGGTGGTCAGTTAGTGACATTCAGGTTTAACTCTTCTAGAGCTGCTGGGTAAGCTAGGGGGAAAACAGATGGATGAGAACATGATTGTCTGCCAGTAAGCTAGAGGGGAAAAGATGGCGTTACTGGTCAGTGTGAAAGTCAGAGGAACAAATGGAATGACAGCATTACATGTCTGTAAACAAGTGAAACATCGTCATGTTGTTGTCGTTGTTGTCATACCCTGACTAAAGGACTCCAGGGATCATCTGAACAGCCAAATTACTTGAACACTATGGTACAAATGTATCCACTAGGATGAGAACATTACGTGTGTGACCATTTTTGATGACCTTGCCATGTGGGTAGCCACACTCTGACTCAAGGAGATTTTGGAGACTGATAATGTTATGCTAGGAGCTTGTCACGACTGAAGACAATCCCTACATAACTGTGCAGAGCATAACAACATTTTGATGTAGCCTTGGTGTTCTAGCCTATGTCAGTTTGAATCAACACAGTCTTTAGCCAAGGCAAAAAACATCACCATGAAAAGGAAAGTTTACAGACATATGGACATATTTATCATGACATGTTGGTGCATTCCTGCGATGTGGACCAACAGAAATTAAAAATTACACGTAAATGATAGAGTATGTCCTGCGTCAACTTGCTTTTGCTTATGGTACATCTCTTAATTTTATCCCCTATCATTCTGAGCTGCAGTGTCTGAAAAAAATCTCCAGCCTGTTGTCAAGTTCTGAACAGCCAGTCAGCTAGTGTGTTCCTTCCTGGAAGTACTTTATTCCTTTTTCTCTGTTTCTCTTTCTGCCTCATGTTCCACTCCAGTGAGTCATACATAGTCACACCTGAGTTTTTCGTTGTAGACCTACTGACAGCTGTCCACAGAAAGAAATGAATATTATCTGGAGGCCTACCGCTTTTTTTTTAATCTTGTCTTTTTTTTTGTAATTTCATTATCACATAGTCTCTGTGTACTGTATGTCTCATGGGTTCAGACTTAGCCGGTGTAGTGTGGCATGTGTGTGTGTACTAGACATGTGTGGACTGGTCCCCCGACAGGTAGGCTTCCTGGCTGTAATCAACACTTTGTCTCTCTGCCACTCAGGCCCAGTTCAAGTCGTGCTTCGTGTCGGCCAGTCAGGAAGAGAAGAAGCTGCCCACAGGCATTATCCTACCCCCTGTGTCCCAGAACAAGGACGGCAAAGTCCAGGAGCCCATCCATATGCAGCCGCCTCAGCCAGGAAGAACACCCATAACTCCTCCTCTTCCTCCTCCTCTCCTCCTCAGAGGGCGGCAAGAAGAAAAGGAAGAGTCGTTGGGACTGAACAATGAACGGCTGCTGTACGTTTTATGTGGTTTGTTTAGTGAGTTTTAATTTGTTATGTGGCCAAGTTTATGGCACTTGCCACAGTGACACTCACCAATGATGGACTGGAGATTTTTTTTTTTCAAATTTATTTTTTTGATTATTATTGTTCTGTTTTCTGTTTCATTTATCTAGTTTAACTTGTTGATATTCCTTGTTCTTTTCCAATCCCTTATACTTCTTCCCCTCACCTTTTGCCCACAGAAGTTGTAAGATGTCATGCTTCTGAAAGCTTATAGCTGGACATATGATCATTACACAGTGACACACATATAATTACAGTTTCCCTGTAACTTTGAAAAGAAACCACTCAAGCAATTTAAAACACCCCTATGTACTAATGAGGCGGGGCAAAAATATTTTACGTTTTTGCTGAGTTACTTAGAGAATGAAATTCTTAATAATGTACCCCAGCAATAGAATTTGATATGTGAAGAATCCAACTCAAAGCGCTACCTTGAGAACACTGCATGCATTGCAATCTGCTGGTTTGAGAGAATGTTGCTTTGAAGTATAGACTGTGTTTTTCATTTCATAAAACCAGAACCTGGAATTGGAAGGGGAAAAAAAAAAAAGAGGAAAGTCCATGATCTCTACAGATGCCAAGCATCAAGCTGAAGAGTCAGTGGGCATGCCCCCCCCCCCCCCCCCCCCCCCCCCACCGAAGACTATGAAGTTAGACACAAAAATCTGTGCAATCTAAGACATTTTGGAGGCAAAATGGAATGTATCAGATGTACTAGAATTTCTACAATTTTTACCTTAATTTAGCAGCAATAATGCAATACACACTTTTAATGAAAAATCTGTTGCCAGTGTGCAAGAACAGGAAAACTGTGTGTATGTGTGTGTGTTGGTTTGGGAGGGGTGGGGATGTGGGGGGGGGGGGGGGAGGGTGCAACTTGCATATCTTCTAGGGCGATCCACCTCTCACGTTGTAGAAGCGCCAGCTTGCAACTCTTCAGTCGGCACTACCCAGGTAGGCAGCCCGTTGTGTAAACGAGTGTGGATTGTAAAGCGCTTAGAGCGTGGTCTCTAGCCAACAATAGGCGCTATATAAGTATTCATTATTATTATTATTAAAACAACTGACTGAATGATCAGATGTTATCAGATATCACACTTTCTTTGCATTTGACTGCAGCTTCATGTACTGCTTGTCGTTGGGTTGGTTTTTTTTTTGTTTAGTTTTGTGTTTTATCTTGATGTGTTCTGTTGATACACTGGCTAGGAATGTAGTGGAAATAGTTTTGGACTAGACAGGAGAAGGGCTGGGAGAGGGCGTCGGGACGTTTTTGATGTATTACTGAAATTATGAAATATTAACTGAAAGAATGAATCTGGAGTGAATGAAAGAGTAAGTAGAGATGGGAAACAAGGTGGCAAAGAATGAGTGAGTCATGATGAACTTTATTTTTGTCTGACATTGCTGTTATTGTACACATTTCTTGAAATAAAATTGAGCATCAATGAGAATGCTTATGTATGTGTGAGCACATGTATACTTCAGCATGCCTCTGTATTTCTGTCTGAATGCTGTCCGCTCGTGATATTGCGTTTGGAAACCCATCTCAGAACATTGCAGGAACCATCTACAAATTCATGGCTATTGTCTTGAAACATGGTCTGTAATAACGCTAATGAAAGCGGACTTCTACGGTCAATTTTATTTTACAATCTTCAACTCCACCAAGAAGGCTCATGTTTCCACCAGCATCCGTTAGTTTTCCTTTTGGTTGGTTCTTTGGTTGGCTTGTTGGTGTTGTTTGTTTGGTGATGGTGATGGTTTTCTATTCAGTCATTCCATGCCATTCTGTTCTTATCTCCCATTTGCATAACTCTTTTGAGAGTCCTCAGCTGGTTTCACTCCTACATCGTCAACCGTCATCAAGTTGTTTCTGTCAATGGTTCTTCTTCCAGTACAACTCCATTAACCCTCTTGCATTCGTTTCGCCCGTATCCGGCCGCTGTGTTTGTCTCCCCTGCTATTCGTTCCGGCCGCAACCGGCCGTACGTGCCGTGTTACTTTCCCTCACACACTGCGACCACGTTTTAAGTCAAGACTGCCAAAAATAAACGTGCATCCCTGAGAGGTGTCCAATGAAATCTTAGCAGTAGTATGGGGTGTGGGAAAGGATTCATTCACAAAGGCTAGGGTCGTGAACTGACCGCATTCCATTGCTGCAGATGGCATCGCCTTGTTTCTGAAAATGGCGTCTGCTAGCGCTTCTACTGACGGCGATTTTTAGGATTATATGAAGAGGAGTTGGATGAAATACTACACAGAAGTAGAAAGAAATGAAAGAGAGGAGTTAAATGAAAGTGATGTGGATGTTTGAGAGGAAGAAGAAGAAGGTGAAGAAAGTGATGAAGATGATGATGTGACTTTGTCTGCGTTTGTGACCACGTGGCGACCGGCCACTTCCACACCTGTAGTTCAGCTTTTTGAGGAAGAGACTGGGCCAGATCATGATTTGCCAGACACGGCTACACCTCTGGATTATTTTTTTCTCTTCCTGCCGCAGTTGTTTTTTACTACGGCTGCTTACCCACGAACCTGTACGCCAGGCAGCAGATGACAAAGCGGGGGCAACTTGACCCACTTTGGCAGGATATGACACCTGCTGAGATGCGCGCATACATAGTTGTGCTCGTCACGATGGAATCTAACGTCTGCCAAGACTCTGGTGCTACTGGTCGACAGATCTTCGGTTTAGTGAGCCATGGATCAGTGGGGGGTGATGTCGAAACCACGGTTTCTGCCATGCGGCAAATATGGTAGAAACCATGGATCAAGAGTAGTGTTTACCATATTGGTGACATGTGACAGGGTGACACTCACCTTCCTGTTGTGTGTGACCAGACACCACATCAGAGAGTGTAAATAATGGAGTTTACTTCTTTCTGTGACTGTGTATAGTCCGGTATTAAAAATCGTTTAAGTAGTGACAAACACACCTTTTAGGATAAAAAACAAAAAACCGTAAAGTTACCTGGCCGCATGTTTGAGTATGTGACAATCATGTGACACTTTGTGACACCCCAAACTGGATTTACTGAACCAGGACTGCTGTTTACAAGTTGAGGTAGGCCACCCTTTGATGATTTATACTAACAAATGCATGCCGACCATGTTATTGTCTGTCTGGTCTATCATAGTAACATTGTCAACGTTTGATGTCCCATTGTTTTTGTGACAAACAGGGTGACAATGACACCAACATGCATCCCAAACATGTGACATCTCTGCATTATGAAATATGATGTGTTAGAATTTTGCATACTAAATTGACAGCCCTGCAGTGGAAACTTTGTCCACTACAGTCTTTCAAAGTCAGTAGGTGAGTTTTAGGTTAAATTTCTCAAAACAATACGAATACTAGGAGCAGTTCCAGGCTGGAAAATGCGAATGCAAGAGGGTTAATGTACGAGTTGGCATTTTGTTCCTGACATTTTTGGGGAGCTGTCTAGCAGCAAACGCCATATCAATGGTTCCTCTGTCTTTTCGGAGCGCGGCACTAGTTCTCCAGCAAAAGCTCTTGCTCAAGGTGTGTGTTACAAGGCGGTTCAGCAGAATCCTGGCTAGTATCTTGCCTGCTATTGAAAGGGGAGATATGCCATGGTGGTTGTCATAAGCCTGGATGTTCCCTTTGGGCTTGTACAAATGGATTATCATTGCATCTTTGAACTCCTGAGGGAACGTCTCCTGTTGCCAGATAAGAAACAAATGGCGAAGCTTTTCAGTCAGAGCTGTGCCACCTTCTTTGTCGACTTCAGCTGGTGTGGGGTCTGATCCTGGAGTTTTGCCTCTCGACAGCAAACCTATCGCTTTCTGGTCTCCAAGAGGCTTGGTGGTTCATCCGTTTTTCTTTGTTGGTGGGCACTTGAGGGAGCCGGTCGGTGGCTTTGTCACTGATAGATGATGGGTGATTTAGTACACTGTTGAAATATTCTGCCCAGCATTCCAAGATCTTTTCCTTGTCAGTGATCAATGTGTTTCCATCAGCACTGAGCAGAGGGGTGATCCTGATGATGCAGGTGACGAGGTCCATGAATTTCTTTCAAGGCATCATTAAAGTTCTTCGTATCATGCCTATCAGCATATCCTTGGATCTCGTCAGCTTTGTTGCTCAGCCATTTGTCTTGCACTTTCATAGTACCTCTTGAACTGTTCTACAAATGTTGTTGAACGCATCTTTTTTGGAGGTGGATTTGGTGTCACTGAGGTAAGCTTTGTGCAGAAGATCTTTCTCATTCTGTAGTTGCTGGATTGTCATCGCCGTTTTCATCGAACTAGTTCTTGCGTTTCTTTCCTGCTGGTCCCAGGATCTCTGCAACAGTGTTGGAGATCAGTTCTCTGAAGGCCGACCTGTTGCTTACACAGTCTGGTTGTCCAGAGAAGCGGAGTCCAAGCATTCTTCTAGAGTGTCTACAAAACTGCTGGTTCTGGTGTTCTTCAGCCAGGTGACATTAAGCCGTCTTGGAGTCTTCCTGCCTTGCAGGCGTCTCTTGGGTTGGATCCTGATGCTTAACTTGCTGACTATGAGACGGTGGTCAGTCCAGCATTCCGCACCACACATGGACTTGGTGACTCTCACACCCTATCTATCCCTCTTCCTGACAATGATGCAGTCAGTGAGATGCCAATGCTTGGAGCGGGATGTATCCATGACGCATGGCCTGTTCTCCTTGGCCGGAGTTGTCTGCTGATCACTACTATTAACACAGACTGTGAGATGCAGTTGACAGCTGATGAACATTGTTACCAAAGACTATGAGATGGAGTTGATAGCTGATGAACATTGTTGCTAAAGACTGTGAGATGGAGTTCATAGCTGACAAACATTATTACCACATTACTGAGATATAATGGGTGACTGGTTTTAACTATTACCCCCAAACTGTGAGACGGTCCTGATAGGAGGGGATGATCAATACCACAAATTGAACTGAACATTAATCAATAATTCATTCTTACAGTGTGTTGCAAGCACGTTATTTTTTGTTCATTAACGTTGATCAGATTAATTTTTTCATTTGTTCCTTAACGTCAATAAGATTTTTCACTCGACCTAATCACGTCAAGCAGTATTCCTCACAATGTGACTCTCTTGTGTGTCAGATTAGTTTTATCAAGAACGTAAGGATGGACATGACTGAATTTTCTGGTTAGTGAGAGGCATATTGTATTCATAAAACAAATATTTACATTCTTGAATAATACCAAGAAATCTTTACCAACTTCAAAATCATTTCATTTCTTGCATTTCTTATACCAAACATGAAACAGTTGTTTTGTTTTGTTTTGTTTTTCATAAAACAAAAACGTGTCAATTTTTCTATTGTGACAATCAAAATATGGCCGATCTAACAGTCTGACGATCAAAATGAATCATGTCTTTCAGTTCTGCAACAAACGTGACTTTGTTATTGCTGAAAATTAAAATTTAAGAATTATGACCTTGTGTCGACTACCAAAAAACATGTACTACTTACTCTCTGACAATGAACAATAAAATATCGGTTCTTAATAACGCAGACATAACACTTCTCATTTTCATGCAGTCTAAGCATATGAATCCTGAGCTTAAAAAATCGGATATCAGACCTGACGTTCTCAGCTTGGTTATTAAGAAAAAAAAGAAGAAAAAAGTGTACATCTTTTACTCGGTAACAACGCCTCGTGTCCAACTTTTAATCGAGTCCCACTGCGTCCAGGTGATCTTCCAGTTAAACACGTCGTCCTCTTTTGCATCATTCAGTCATGCAAATCCCACCCCATACTCCCAACTCCCACTTCTTTCTGAGTGTATTTCCAACTGATCGAAATCTGAATCTTTCAGTCGATCAAAACGTCCTTCTGTGCAACTTCCAGTCAATCCAAACATACCCCCGTTGTTAATTAAAAAATAAAAAAAGTCTTCTTGAGAGTTCTTCAACCTATCATGGACTTTCCATCAATCAAAACGCACGCCCCCCCCCCCCCCCCCCCCCCCCCCCCCCCCCCCCCTGCAAACGTTACATCACAAAACGCCCACCTGTAGACATTTTTGACAAAACATTCCCCAGAGAACCTCTCCTTCACTCAAAATATTTCCCAGTGAACCTTTTCTTCAATCAAAACATTCTCCTAAGAACTTATCGACGAATCAAAACACACCCCGTCAGCCTTTCAAGCAGTCAAAACACCCTTCTGTGAACCTTTCTGGCAATGTGACTCTTTCAATCAATTAAAACGTTCTCATGCCAACTTTTCAATCAATCAAAACATCCCCCAAGGGATCTTCCAGTAAATCAAAACAAACCGTCCCGAACATTTCAACCAGTTAGATCAGCAGTTGTGAACCTTTTAATCGATCAAAACTTTCCATAGTGAACCTTTTAATGAGTCAAAACATCCCGTAGCTCAACTTTTTAAACAACCAAAACATCCCATCGTGAACCTTTTAACAATCAAAACGTGCCTCGTGAATATTTCGATTATTTAAAACATCTCGTGTGAATCTTTCGGTTAAACAAAATGTCACTGTGTGCGTCTTTAAATCAATCAAGGCATCCCATTCTGAACTTTTTAATCAATCAAAACATATCTTTGTGAACATTTCAATTATGCACAAAAAATCAACACCAACAGAGCAAAAACCGTTAGTTGAAACTGACAAGAATGAATGACGTACTGTAGTGTACATTTGAGGGACATCTGTGACAAGCTTGACTCTAACAACACACACTAGTTTATAAGCAGCTTATCTCGATCATGAATAATCACGAAACCCACCACCTTACACTGATGTTTCACCGAAGGCTTGTTTTTTTTTAAAAAAAAAAAAAAAAAAAAAAAAAAAGAAAGAAGAAAAAAATGGGTTACAGCTTGCTCTGTCATTTTTCAGTGTGTATATCACCGCAACTAGTAACAGGTCATGGATAGCAATCGGACTGCTGCATAATCGATGCGCAGCACTGAGGCTAATGGTTCGTCTGCATCGGTGTCCAAGCCGTGGGATTTTGCTTTAACATTGTTCAGGTGCTCCTTACCGGCTCTTAAAATAGAAGCTGTCTTCACGTGTCTCCATTTCGCTGCAAGTGAGCAAGAACGTTACAAGAGAAAAACGTGGCATTGAGAACGAAGTCTCCAGATAACTGACACTTGCATCACTCACTGTGCATACAGACGAACATTCTTCTAATCACATCAAGAAATACAAGAGAGAGGGGAAAGTTAATGTTTCCCACGGTGTATGCAAAGATATTATGTAAACCTTCCCAGAAGAGCTAAAAGGAATCGGTGCCTTCGTCCAGAAAGTGTCCGTCCTAAGAACTGAACATGACAGCCCTGATTGATGAGGAGAACGCTCAAGTCGAACAACTACGCATTCCCTCTTCTAATTCTCTGTGTCAAAGGCGAGCATGACAAACGCAGTACGAAAATCAAGACAGACATCACAATCCAGGAAGAAAAGTAGTCATTATTCTACACAAGATAAACAAGCATTGTAACAACATCCTTGAGGGTTTGTGTCAACGACCGTTAACAGTTAGCGAGAATGTAGGCCTACATCAACAAGATTTAGAAGAACATTACAGATGGATAACCATAAACATATGACGTATGCTTGAATTTACGGCAGATATCTTGAACGTTGAGACAGCGGGAATTCAGAAATAAAATTAAAGATGCGAATGCTGTTCATGGTCAGCATCAGAGTACCTTCAGCCGTGGAGATGATGTCTCTTTCACAGAGCAGAAGTGGACGTAATGCTGGCGATGCTGGAAGCTCCTCGATCTCCACTTCCATTCACTGTGGCAGACAAGGCCCTTAACCCAATTGTTCGAGAGATGCCAACAGTCAGAACAGCCCTGCCTGTATATCAGCAGTTTCACATCATGTCGCCTGCACCGTTGTGGTTCTTTTCATCGTGGTGGCTGTTCTTATCAAGGCAGCGGTTCTTTCTACTCAATGTGGTGGTGATTCCCTAAGCCGTGCTGACTGAAAACAATGTTTCTTTTATGGAGTGGTCCATCTTCACACACTTCCTGTGGAGCTATAAAACATCACTTTGTGTGTGGCTACAAACCTGAGGTAAGGCAACTGGACTGAGAGCTGTCTATATCAAACTTAGATGTGTGTCAGTGACAGTTTTACATAAAAACTTTCTGTGGTCATAACAAGCATACTAGACAAAGGATTACTTAATTGGTTTATTATTGGTGTCAAAGTTAAATTTTAACTCAGAGGGGCGGGTTGCAAAGATGTATAGTCAATGCAAGACCAAGCATCCTCAAGCGCTGTTACGCACAAACTGGATTTTTAAACAAAAGTACACACACACACACACACAGCGCGCACACACATGCGGACACGCACGCATGCACTCACACACACGCAGACGCACGTGCACACACACACGCGCGCACACACGCACATACACCCACGCGCACACGCAAAGACACACACACACACACACACACACACACTACGAACGTAAGCGCGCATGCCTGCACTCACACACAAACATATACAAATGCGCGCGCGCGCACACACACACACACACACACACACACACACATATATATATATATATATATATATGCATATATATATATATATATATATGCAAGCCAAACACATGCACATATACACGTACGCACGCACGCGCACAGACACACACACGCACGCACACGCACACACACACATATATATATATATATATATATATATATGAACAGAGTGAACATATGTGAGAGATGTTTTGATCATTCAGTCGCAATAAACTCCCCGGAGGAAGGCCTTGTGCCGAAAATTTGGGTTAAAAACGGAACTTATTGTTTTCCTTCTTTTGTGTGTATGTTCTGAGAGCGTGGCAGCAGAGAGTCCTCAGAAGAGAAGCCCCCTTCAAGCGAGTGTTTCGGCCCTTATCTCCTGACACTCTAGGGGGGTTGGGCCACACCCGGTTTCATGACTCCGGATGTCCCTCTGCTGCCCCTTTTTTTTTTTTTTTCCCATCTTGGGATGAGCCATGACTGGGATTCGAACCCATGCCCTTCTGGACATGCTCATTTCCACTTAATGACTCGCGCACTAACCACTGAGCTACAGGGACACCTGATAGTTGTAGGAAAGTTAAGCTTTATGAAGTTCACTTTTGTTCCTCCTTGACCAGATCCAACTTGAACACCTCTCTGCCGCTTCTTCTGCCATTGTTTTCAGGGCTTTGGTTTTTTCCCTCCCTGCAACTGAGAGCTGTTTCATGAGGCTGTATGCAGACGTTCCCACAAACCCCCTAGCTCCAATTTCTGCAGTGAGGACTTTGACCTGATAGCCTTCTCTCCTCAGGCTGTTTGCCAGATCAGCATACTTTTCAGTCTTGTAGATCTGAGCTGCTTCCATTCTGTTTTCATATGGCACCGTGAGCTCGATCATGATCAGCTGCTTGGTTGACTGAGAGTGTAATACTATGTCTGGTCTCATGCCACTCTTGCTGATAATCTCTGGGTGACTATTCCATTCTGGGAGGTCTGCTGTGCACTCCCAGTCATCTGCCCCGTCCAGCAGACTCTGCCTGCATGTTCCGAGTGGCACTGTTTTTCTTGGCCATGATTCGCTGCCTCCTGCCGTGAAGAATGTTGCGGGTGCTTTGGGAGTCCTGATTTTCCCTTTTGTGGTGTTGGTACTAGCCCAGACTACTTGTACAATCTCTTTGAGCACTTGGTTGTGCCTCCATGTGTACCTTCCTTGAGCCAGGGCTACTTTACATGAGCTTAGGACATGCTCCACTGTTTGTTTTTCATGGCAAAGAGGCCACGAAGGATCGTCTGTTTTTTTTCCCCACTTGACCAGTTTGCATTTGAAGGCAGAAGGTCATATATGCAGATCTGAGAATGAAGCTGATCCTGAGAGGGGCCATGTGCCAAATGTCATTCCAAGTGAGACTTCTTTGGAGTGCATTCTCCCACGTTGTCCATTGCCCTTGCTGGCTCTGCTGGACTGTTTTTTGGAGTCTTTGTTGGTCTTCTTCTTTTCTCATCTCCTGAATCGTCATGTCTCTTTTGGCTTTTCCTTTGGCCTTTGACCACCATTCAGTTTTGGTCACCCCCAGTCCTTGCCTGTTGGTCTGTGTGTGTCCTGTTATTTTCTGATCTTGAGACTTTCTCTTGCAGAATCCATCGCCTCTTGAACTTTCCATTTTCTGCCTGTCTTCAGCTGGGGCTTGATTGCTTCTACCACCTTGTCTCCTGAGTCCTCCAGCATGCTTGAAGTCTGATCTTCCCTGCTTTTATATTCCTCCAGGATGGATTTCAGTGGTAGTTTCAGCTTTGCTTGGCGACAGTATAGCGCTATGTCAGTCAGACAGGGTGGGACACCAAGCCATTTCCTTGTGAACTTGTTGATTTTGGATTCCATTGCCTCCACTATGCTGGTGCAGATGTCGTATATCATCAGAGGCCATAGGAGCTTTGGTATCAGCATGAACTGCAGACACCAGACCTTGTATTTGCCAAGGAGCCCACACTGGTCAATGGTCTCCAAGCCTTCTTCCGACATCTGTTTGTTTCTTTTGCTCTTCGTGTGTCTTTCAGCGTATCATCATACCATCTTCCAAGGCTCTTGACTGGCTCTTCTGTTACTGTTGGAATGGTCTGGTTGGCAACACTGAAGACCACAGATTCGGCCATTTTTCCTTTCCTCAGTGAGAGACTCCGTGATTTCTTTTGGCTTGAACTTCATTCTGGATGAGGCAACTATGTCGTCCAGCCTCTCCAGCACGTGACGTGTCTCGTCTTCACTGGATGAAATCACTGTGGTGTCATCCATGAAGGCCTTGAGAGGGGGCATCTTGTATCCATCGCCAAGGTCTGTTTGTCTTGCGTTGCTTGTTGCTGCTTTCAAGATGACTTCCATTGCCAACACGAACAGTATTGGGGAAACGGCACAGCCCATTGCAATGCCCACTTCCAAGTTGATCCAATCTGTTGTGTACTCCTTGGTAGAGAACCGCATTGAGAAGCCATTGAAGTACTTCTTGAGCATGTCACGGATGTTCTTTGGCACATGGTACATCTTAAGAGCCAACTGTATCATCTCATGGGGTACAGATCCATATGCGTTTGCCAGGTCGAGCCACACTACGTCCAGGTCTCTCTTTTCTGTTTTTGCTCTTTGGATTGCGTCCCAGATCATTGTGGCGTGTTCTACACAGCCAGCCACGCCTGGAATGCCACCTTTCTGGACTGACACATCCAAGTACTTGTTTTCCATGAGGTACTTGGTCAGCCTTGCTGCCATGACAGAGAGGAAGATTTTCCCTTCGACGTTCAGTAGTGATATTGGCCTGAACTGGCTGATGTCACTTGAATTTTGCTCATTACAAAGTTTTCTTTATAGACCTGCTTTACAACAATATATAACAATATATATATATATATATATATATATATATATTGTTGTATTGTTGTATTTGTTGTAGTGTTGTATTTGTTGAACGACGAGACCGATCTAAAATATTCAGTTTGCTTCACATGGCTAAGGCAATAGGCAATAGCAATTATAATACAAAAAGAAGTCACACTTTGATTATAATTATTCTTAGTTTATTAACGCAGGTACATTCATCATGATTAACTACACTTAGTCGTGCTGCAAGATGAAAGTCTGGCTTTAAACAATGCCAATCAGCGGTTCACCCTAATGCATCAGTAGGATACTCACGAGTAACTTCTCCTTTTATTAAACTGTCTCCTGAAAATGACAACAAAATGGAAACTTTCAAGCGTAAGTCTGATTTAACTTCATAATTCATGTCAAACGACCAACTGTGGTCACATCTCTGTTTGCTCAGAGCAATATCCACCACTTAAGTCATTGACTCCCATCATTATCAAACATCTCAAATCATTCAGCACAGGGTCTTTTATTGAGAGTCATTACCGTCGACTGATTTTTGGACAATCACCCTCCATTATCATTAAGTGATCAGGTACCCAAACCACGGTCTCCATAAGCAGATGTGACCCTAATGTGCCACTCATCACAAAGTTTTCTTTATAGACCTGCATGTTACATGGTCCTTTGGCAACCTGTGTGTGTTTCTGCATTTACAATGCATGGTCATTACAATGTGACATGTGTTTTGCACAGTGGTGACAACAGCTGAAGATCGAGGCTGATGTAGCTGTGATATTGTTGGTTCGGTTACTGGTTTTGAAATGGCACTTTGGCTGAGGTATGAACGAACTAATGAGTTGTGAGAGAGAGAGAGAGAGAGAGAGAGAGAGAGAGAGAGAGAGAGAGAGAGAGAGAGAGAGAGAGAGAGAGAGTGTGTGTGTGTGTGTTAGTGTGTGTGTGTGTGTGTGTGTGTGTGTGTGTGTGTGTGTGTGTGTGTGTGTGTATGTGTGCGTGTGTGTGTGTGTGTGTGTGTGTGTGTGTGTGTGTGTGTGTGTGCCACTATAGAGGTTCCGGGAACCCTGGAATCCCACTCCACCCTCCTCCTCTGGCTCTGTGCCCTGGGCCTCAGAAATCGACGTCGAACGCAAAATGCTATAGAGCAAAATCTGGGCTGTTTTGAAGATGGCTGGACAACATCTGTGGGAAAGCTGATCGGCTACACACATAAGATAAATGTATGACAGATAGGTGTGTATGAAAGCTGATCGGCTACACACATAAGATAAATGTATGACAGATAGGTGTGTATGTAATTCATACGATATGAACTCCCAAAGGAGAGTGCTGACATGGAATGTACTGAAAACCACAATCATGTGTAAGTTAAAAGTTCTCAAACTGAAAGTTGGCGAAAACATTGGGATCTTTAACGAACAGCAATACCAAAAGTCGTGTACTGGACTCTGTGTGTGTGTGTGTGTGTGTGTGTGTGTGTGTGTGTGTGTGTGTTTTTTTTGTTTTTGTTTTGTTAGGAAGACAAGAATTTTCAGCATGTTTTGATCGTCATCAAAAGACATTGCTTTAGTGTTTCTAAAATCTGGAATTTCAGACCCCTGAAACATGCAGTGTTTTACAGAATTCGTATTTTTTCATTCGATGTTTTAATGTTGTAGGGGGGTTGTGTAGTTTTAATGGTGTGTAAATGTATAGCACGGTATGCATGTCAGGTGTGATGTGGTAATGGTGCTGGAGCCACATTGTGGTAGTAGTGCTGGTGGTGGTAATGTGTGTGGGCACGTGTGCACATGCATGCATGCATATGTGTGTGTGTGTGGTGTGTGTGTGTGTGTGTGCGTGCGTGCGTGCGTGCGTGTGTGTGTGTGTGTGTGTGTGTGTGTGTAAACTACACACTTATCACTAACGTTACACATCACCGGTCGATCTCTTTTGGAATTGTAAAGTTGAAAATAATTGACACGTAACTCAAGTGAAGCTGTATAAAATCAAAGATGTTTCTGCACATAGACAGACTCTCCCCCCTACCTCTCCTCTCTCTCTCTCTCTCTCTCTCTCTCTCTCTCTCTCTCTCTCTCTCTCTCCAGTGCCAGAAATAAACGCACAGGCATAATCGGTTGAGTGTTGTTGCTGGTTTTATTCTCAGTGATGTTATCGATCATGTTCTGCATAGAACATTCTATCGAAATTAACAATACAAACACCTGTTATCAGTTCAAGATAGTGATCTAAAAAACATAAATCGGCGGATGATACCTTTGTCAGAGGTATATGCGTGTGGCGGTGTGTGAGTGCGTGTTCCAAATGGGCTCAGAGGGTCTTTCACTCTATGAAACTGCTTGTGTGTGATGTGTGTGTGTGTGTGTGTGTGTGTGTGTGTGTGTGTGTGTGTGTGTGTGTGTGTGTGTGTGTGTGTGTGTGTGTAAAGTACACACACTGATCGTTACTAACGTTAACACGTCACCAGTCGGTCACTTAAAAAAAATGTAAAGTTGAAAATAATTGGCATATAACTCAAGTGAAGCTGTATAAAATCAAAGTTGTTTCCGCATATAGACAGGGTCTCCTCCCACCTCCCCCCCCCCTCTCTCTCTCTCTCTCTCTCTCTCTCTCTCTCTCTCTCCTGTGCCAGAAATAAACTCGCAGGCATAATAGGTTGAGTATTGTTACTGGTTTTATTCTCAGTGAGGTTATTCACACATGTTCTGCATGGAACATTCTACCGACATTAACAATAGAAACAACATTATCAGTTCAAGGTAGTGATCTCAACATCATGTTTGCATACTATACTAATGACAGCTGCTGAATCAAAAGAACACTTCTTAAAGGTCATTTTGTAAAGGATATCGTTCTTAACGACTTTTATTCAAAGGGGAGCATGGAAGGAAGGGGAGCATGCGCGCATGTGTGTGTGTGTCTGTGCGTGTGAGTATGCATAGAGTCTTTCTTGAGCCCCCATCAGTTGTCATCAAAAGCTCTGGTAGTCTGCTTACATTTACAAAGCTGACGTGTTAAACACACAAAACAGGAGTGCTTGAGACGAATTACGTGGAAGTTATTTGCAAATATTGTTCAGACATTGAAAAGTTAAAAGAAAAAAAACACACATATAAAGTGTGTTACTAAGAATAATTATTTTCAGCAGTGGCAGAAACTTCGGGCTATAAACAAGTCAAACAAGCAGAAGACAGTGCGATGACTGAAACAACACTAACTGCATTAATCAGTTTCATTGGAAATTACCTTAACAACATTATGTATAACAACGCGCAAAGCAGTGTTAATACACCAATTTCAAATGATCGGAAGAACACTAGGCATACTTTTAACAGTGAACAAAGTAGTTGTGAGAAGCTATATTCACATCATCCTTACAACCTTGTTTCTAACAATGAACAAAGCAGTGATAAGAAATCAAATTCAAATTTACCAAACAATACATGTCGTTACTTCTAAATAAAGCTGTGATGAAAGAAAAAGATATCTGAATAATCCTACGATTTAAGAGCACTACTATTGAGTTTGAAATTTTCTTGGTAACACGTCTGCACGTCGTGTAGCCAATTTGTTGAAAACATGTTTGCACATCATGTAGCGACATTTTGGGGTTCCTTTTGCGAAAACGTTTCCCGTTAAGTTTAATGAATGATTTTTTTAATGTCTCAAAGTGTTTGCTTAACTGATCAAACCCAGCTCCTTGGACAGCAAATTAATGTCTTCAAATGTTGATAAAACTTATAAGATTCAAATTAAAACAGGTCTATGATTGCTGTTCAGTGTATCTCTACTGATATTCCAGTCAGCGCCGCTTGCCTTTTGTCTGGATTGCCAAGAATACACGACGTTCAAAGAAATGAAGAAGACGTCAGCCATGAAGTAGTATGTGCATTATGGGGGATAATCCCGAGTCCACAGAGAAGACAACAACAGAAAGAGTCTTTGTCTTCACTGAAATCTGCTTGTCGACTTAATCCAGTCTCACTGTTAACTCAGTCCAAAGGTTTCTGGTGTCGATTTGTGCACTTAATATTTACTTGATGATCACTGTAAAATGACTTGATGATCACTGCAAGATCCAATGGAGAGATATGTTGGGTAGAATGATCTAACTTGCATCAAGCAGCTAAATTGTTTGATTACACTACAGGTGCGTGTCAATAGAGTAGTGTCATTTGAGCTGTGTGTCAATAGCGAAATGCCAGCGGTGTCACGTAGAATTACCACTATGTTCATTAGCGCTAACAGGACACGCATCAATGGCAGTTTTTTTATGGGTACTTGTAAATAGCGATACATTTCAACAGCACTATTAGAATGGGTTATTGATCACTCCTGTCAGTGTAATCGCCTATGTGTGAATATGTTCTTATTTATGAGTTTGTTGCATTTTCTAGTCTGTATTCATATATTCTCATAAGTTAAAAGTTGGCCGAGTGACAGCTTTATGTCGGCAAGTAGGTCTACACATTCTCTCTCTCTCTCTCTCTCTCTCTCTCTCTCTCTCTCTCTCTCTCTGCTTGCAAGTGATTTATTTCTTAAACATTTTTCAGTGATGATGTAATTAAAAACTGGAATTAATTTGCTACTTTTATCAAGATGTGCACACATTCGGTTTCCCGGGGGCGAATTGCATTGACAGCCGATAAAGAATTGATGCATACTAGAATTTGGCAGACATTTATAGGATAACATACAGCATAATCTAATGACAATTGTGAAGATGGCGACCCAAGTCAGCGAGTCAGCACCAAAATGGATACATTTATCGATTTTGCAAGTGGCTGTATACACAGTTTTTGTGCATGGTAGGGTGTTCCCTTTTGACAAATCTGAATAATCTATACACAGTTTTAGTTTGCTCCCATCCTGAAATTGAGGATGACTAAATACAAATTTTAGTTCCGATTATTTTGCAGTATTTCAGAATGAAATAATTTTCTGGTGTATAGTTCCCTTGATTCACTTTCCAAATGTTTCAGCATGCTGTCAAGTGTATAATGTCACAAAGGTTGCTAGATCTTGGAAAACTAAACTTAGATCGACAGTGCTTGGCTTGTGGTTAGCTTTGTCGAGAATGCGTGTAGTTCTATAATTATTTAAAAGGTATAGGAATGAGTCGACTAAGAACACCATGGATCAGTTACTAGTTATTATTTACAGGCATTTTCCCACAAAGTTGACTTAAATTCTCAAGTAATGAAAAAGTTTTGATCTGTCTGTAATGATCAGAGCCATTCAGTATGGATGTTATCTGGCCGTTGTGTGTGTGTGAACTGATACAAAAGTTACCGAGTTAGAATTTACCTGAACTTTAACTGCAAAGAATATGAGCCAGGAATGTCGAGCAGAACTGGACTGAGACATTGTGTGTATTTCACTCAAACCTTCGTGAATGTAAATGGCTGGGTTTATTTTTCTAATGGTTTCCTTCTTTTGAAAGATTGGAGGATAGTAATAGTCAGTTTGTCCTTTCCCACATTTGGTGATGGTAAGGCCAAGACATAGCTCTCATGCGCAAGGTCTTGTACTAATTGATTATGACTAGTTAAGATCGATCGACAGTTCCACTGAAACATGTTGAAAGTTTTTGCCATTGTCAAGAGTCCCCACCCCACCTCCACCCCACCCGAAAGAAAGCACGTAAAGTAAACTGAATGATGATTAAACAAAATGAAAACAGTCTGTAATGATAACAAATCGAATTGACCAAGCGTGTAATGACTGATTATGCAGAACATTTTGCAAAATAATAATGCTGTATATGTCAGTGAAAATGCACGAGTGCTGACTTAAATGTAAAAAGAAAACGGATGAATTAAGGATGCTTAAGTGTTTTGCAAACTTAGTCTGACGATGAGTCTTTTACACACCAATCATACGATACACTGTACACGTTCATCCAAGACGTGAAAGCGTAACGTTCACTTTCTATGAAAGGGTTAAAGGTCTTGGGTGGATGGGACCGGATGCTCATGCTCTTTCCTTGGTTTCTGCCGGAACAAGTTTCAGCAGAATACGTGCTGCTGGATGTCCTAAAGTGCACACTGGGTCCCTCTGTTGGGAGGATGGAGGCCATCAGGAAGATTCCAAGGACGCAGCACAAGCCGGCGGCTGTGATTACAACTAAAACAGAAACCCTCACAGCTTTGTTTTGCGAAGTAAACAGAGAAACAGAGTTGGGATGGGCAGGTCCTCATCTGTGGCAACAAAACTTAGTACCAGCAGCTTACAAAAGAACATGCTGATGGCAGTGAACATATCACCACATGTTCCAAACATAGAAGACCGTTTGGTTGCCCACACTAACTCGTCTGGTACGGATAGGTCTGTTGAATATAGCAGTCCTGCTGGAGACACGGCGGAGTAAATCAGTGATCTTTAACTTATTTCAACCCTTTGTGAACGGATGTCCAAGGTCAAAAAGTAAGTCAAGACCAGTGAGTTATTACTGAATCAAATCATGTCAACATTGAGAGTCGGGGGTGACACCTTTGGGACATGAACACTTTTATTGCTTATTTCAATCGCCAGTAGATGTAGATGGATTTACCCGAGGTGTTTCTGAGCCTCACAGGTTCGAAAGCGTTTACAGAGTTAATCAGTGGTGCGTTGTGTGTATTCTGACGCCTATAACGTGCGTGCGTGCGTGCGTGCGTGCGTGTGTGTGTGCCCGCAGTCTTTCGGGGTAGTACGGCGACAAGAATGGGTGGATTGAACAGGGGGAGCAGCAAGCAGGGAAAAATAATGAGTACAGGAACGCATCGAACAGGAAGAATACCGAGCAGGGGTAGTCGACAGGCTCCTGCTGCGGCAATGAAGCCTTGTGATAACTGTCTGGATGGCCGGCAAAGAAATGGAGTTACATACACGTAGCGCTATTGAGACATAACATGTTGGGACCTAGTGACATCGAACAAAAGGTTGGCAAAAAGACAAACCACTGCTGGCGACACGTAGCGCCGTTGAGACTTGGCTCTAATGCAACGCAGCAATATTGTGATGGAGTGGCAAAACGGAGTATTGCTATGGACAGTAACGCTATTGAACATAGTGGTATGACACACACAGCGCTATCGGGAGATGCCCACATGGATGTATTCAAGAGAAGTTAAGTAATGCCAAGATTTGGATGACCACTTTCTTTTTTTTTTTTTTTTTTTTTTTTTTTTTTTTTTTTTTGTTTTTCTGACTTACTTTGGGTGAAAATGTCACCGAATAAAAGTTGCATGCCCGTGTCTTGTGTAGAAAACATCTCAGGCTTAAAACTGTGTGCCATATTTAAGGGAGAATATCATGCGCAAAATTTTTGGCACCAAAGTTCTTTGATGGAGGAAATTGTACGGCTCTAACATTTATTTTCACTCTACCCTCAGTTTCTACATAAGAGGATATTTTTCATTTGATAATTTGTTTATCACCCTAGCAGAGCTTGTCTTAGAATTGTTTTTGTGAACACATGTCCCTATAAACAAAGCTTTTGGCTTGGTAACTGTGACAAGTACGGATCTTGTACAGCATGCTCAAGTGGAGCAAGACAAAAGAATTTTAAATAACGGGGCACACACGGCTTATCATACACTGACGTGAACTGCATATAAAACGGCTCTCAAGATCCTTTTTTTTTTTCACACTGAAAATAGTCACTGTCATTACCTATGCATTTGCCGATAAGGTTAAAAAAAAAAAAAAAAAAAAAAAGCTTCAAGATGCGTAGTCGTACATGACATATTACTCTTGATGTTTTAAATATCGTTTATTGACTAAGTCAGTCGGTAAGGAAACGAACAAAAAGTAACTATATGGAAAATATAGTCATCAAGTGATCTTTGCTCTAACGATATCAAAGCCAAAGCATGGCATGTGTCTTATTCCGAACAACCTTTAACCTGCCCTGTTCTCTCTTTTCAGAATACTGGTTGTGCTGTTCAATGTATTTCCTGCTTTGCCAACTTGTAACACCAAGATTCGTTTAGAGGCAGAATTTTTTTTACGACTGGTTTAGTGGTTTCTAAACATATTTACGTAAGAAGTTATGAACGTTTAAGTTTAAGAAAAGACATTAATTCCTTAGAATGCTCTTGAGTTGTTGATTGATGTCCCGTGTACAGTGTATCATAACGTTGATGGTTTATTTGTGATCACAGCCAGGATTTGTTTGTGCACACTCGCAGTGCCAACATTTGGGGCTTTGGCTTGTACATAAGCCGCATCTGCCGCATTTGTCAGGATGACACTCCTCATCGGACGCGCATGTGGACGACTCGCACAAACCAATGTCTTCTTCTCTGTCAACAAAGCAACAAAAATCTATCAAGCAAGGACAATCAATAGAGATGATTCAGCCAATCAAAAAACGAATCCATCAAAATGAATGAGTCAAAAAAATAACCTCATTTATTCTGGCGAGGTTGTACTTCTGCTAAGTGTGAACGCAAAAACAACTACAAAAAAAATGTGACTCTAAACATAACGCGCCTGTAAAAATATATTACAAGAAAAATTCTGTATATTGATCATCCTAAGTGGTAATTGCCGCTCGCTGTCCATGGCCCTATAAACGTTAAGGAACGTTTCCGTCCATCAAATGAAATCCCGAGTTACTCTGGAAATCCAGCTCATACTACGCCATCTTTTGTGCTTTCACAGCAGTATTGCAGGTTTAAGTAAACTTTCAATAATTCAACAGAACACACAAGACACAAAATTTAACTGTGACAACAGAGTAACGAGTTCACAGCTTACAGTGTTCTCACACGTTCCTCATCAGTCATCATATATGGCTGGTGAACCATATCAGTACATTGGCAAATTCATAGATGAAGGCCGATGAATGCATAAATAAAAACAAAATTCACATTACTCTCGCACCCGTCATTCTGACACACCCTAAACTCCCCCTCCCCCTTCCCCCCCCCCCCCCCCCCCCCCCCCCCCCCTCTCCTCCGCCACATATACATGCAGTCAGTCCCTGGGTCAACTGTGTAGAACGAGTAACGGAAGTCTCTGAGCACATGCACACATCAAAGAGAAACTTACTGAAGGGAAAACTGGAAACAAGGTACACAGAACATCACTGAAAAAGTAGAGAGAGAGAGAGATGGCCGATGGGCTAGTACACGCTTTTTCATTTTTTTTTTTTTTTTTTTTTTTTTTTTTTTTTTTTTTCTTTTTCATTCAGCTCTGGTGTTGGAAGGGGGTAAAAGTTACTGGCAGACTACGACCGAGGACGTTGAACAAACACATAGTGTATGTTCTTAGGATTAAAGCTAGATTGTAGTTCTTTGTCAAAAGTAACCATTATAAGAATATGGGTGATATACAGAACATGGGAATTGAAAAAAAAAAAACATAATTAATAAACAGAAAAAAGTTATCTCATGCAAAGATGGCACGACTGTATCAGTTACCAAGATTGCACAACCAGATTTATCAGAAAACACAGAACAATGTAAAAAGCTGAGAGAGACACCAAGAAAGAGAGGGAGAGAGAGATGCTGTCATACAAACTGGTCATGCACACACAGTAGGTGCTTTCTGTTTCTAACTTTCAACATGGAAACAGTGAATTGACTAAACTGTTATCAATAAAGGAGTTAATCAGCGACGGTGCAACGCTTAAACACAAAAACATAATACGGGTTCATTACGAAAAGATTTTAACATGTTCTTTAATAGGTTGTGCAGTTTGAAGGCTTTGGAAGTGTGGTGTAAAAGTTTTCTAAAGCACACTACACTGAGAGATATAATCTTCATAATTTTTTATCGGACCCTTTTCCTACACGGTAATTGCACTCGGTTTTTCCGGTTTACTTTTTTCTCTTTTTTTTTCTTCTTAAAACCAGAATGTAGTATACTTGATTTCTTAACCATCTGTTCATATCCTTTTTCTGATTAATTCTTGACCCTAGTCTGTTTCCTTTCCTTCTGTCTCCCTGCCCATCTCCCAATCCCCACCCCTCCCTCCCCTCTCTCCTATCCACTCGCACTTTTCATGTCGATATATTCTGTTGTTTTTCCATCACATTTCATATGAACTTTCTGACAGATTGTTTCCCCTTCCACATTCTCTCTCCCTGCCTCACCCCCTTCACCGGCCCCCGATCATTTTTGCTTCAAGGACAGGCTTTGCAGCTCTTTCCATTTCAGCTGCGTCTGAATAGTGTGTATGTGCGTGTAGAGTTCATCCGTATTCCCCATACTTCTTGGTGTTATGAGCTGGGCAGCTCACCCTAGGGTCAGACCACGGGTGGCTTTCACAGACTTCCTCCCCCTTCCTTGTAACATTCACTTGCGTTTCCTTCTGTGCATGTATCGGTCTCAGCTATATTGCTGTCACACTAACACTCCAGCACTTGCGAGCATGACCTGACACTGAAGATACCCAGGTCACTTCTACTTTCTCTCTCCTCTCTCTCTCTCTCTCTCTCTCTCTCTCTCTCTCACACACACACACACACACACACACACACACACACACACACACACTCGCGCGCGCGCGCGCGCACACACACACACACACACACACACACACACACTCTCTCTCTCTCTCTCTCTCTCTCTCTCTCTCTCTCTCTCTCTCTTCTCGAACTGTTCTCATTTTTTTCATTTCTCTTTCATTTTGCTACATTGCCCTTACCTGCTGGCAGCCATCTGGAGATTATCATCTTGTGTATTTTGTTTTGTTTTGTTTTGTTTTCATGTTTTTTTATGTCTGTCATGTCTGAAACGGACACATTTGTCTAAAGTAACCCTGTTACGGAAAAAAAAAAATCGAGAGAAGATAATGTCAGGATTTCCTCTGCAGAGTTACGTTTTTGTTCATTTACGGGTCGAAATGATTACACCATTTGTACCTGTGTCATTTGGTAAGCAATGTCATATTAAACCCTAAACAAGCAGATCCGAGTCGATTGAAGATGAAAAGATGAACTGTTTGTAACACAGTGTCTGCATTACAAGCGTACCGTTTCACACCCACGTTTTTAGAAAGTTCTCTCTCTCTCTCTTCGAACACAGTTAAACTGATCTGACTAAATAAAACACATTTGTTCCAAAGGTTTCCTTTTCACTGCTCGTGATCTCTGTGTTATGAGAATTCTTAAAATAAATGGCCTTTTATTATTTGAGAATGGAGGGGGGGGAAATAATCACCCTCTCTCAGAGCAAGCGCCAGGATGCTATTCTCTGCAACCGATTTCTTGTCCACCTTCTGTTTTGTCGTCACACCAGCGAGTCCATCTGAAAGATATTCTAAAGTTAGTATATTTTCATAGCATTTTATCGAAAAGGGGGGGGGGGGGGGGGGGGGGGGGGGGGGGGGGGGGGGGTTAGCATGCATACGCGTGCTTCCACTACCTATATTACCTTACTGTCTCTATTTATTTTTTTTCTTCTGTTTTATCATTATTTTTCATTATAATAATATTTTGCATGATTTGTTGTGCTCTTTGTATGTGATGGGACATGAATTGTAAACAAAAGAAAGCATGCAAAATAGAAATATGATGCTAATATAAAGAGGTAATAGGCAGACAATGACAGCGAGAGAGAGGGATAAATAACATGGTAAACAAATCTACAACACTTTCAAGGCGAAAATTATGAATGTTGTAAATGCAGTATCACCATGAAATTGCAAAATCACATACAGCAATGTCAGGAAAATAAGTAATGGAGGAGGAAGAACAGCATACAGAGGTTCAGATTTAATGTTCGTTGTTTGTTTCTCGGGGGCGATTTAATAAAAGGTACGGGCAAAATTTGGCAGATAAAGATGTCTCAAGTACAAACGACTGAACAACTATGGAAATTGCAACTGTCAGGACCTCAGTTTGCCGTACGCAAGCATAGGATGCTTGTGTGCGTGCTTGTATTGGGGACAGGAATGTGGGATCCCGTTCTTCCCGCACAAATATTCTTGTACATAAAGGCAACACAAATGTTCCTTGACACAGATAATACAGGGGCAATACAATTATCCTTAAAATACAATTGTTCCTTATCACAAGTCATGGAAGAACTATGCCTTTGTTGTTCAACACAACCCATGAGAGGACCTCTTTCTCTGAATTCCTTTCTGCACATAGACCTTGGAGTTTGCATAGCAGTCACCTTCCCTTGATGGAAAAGTACGAACATAAAAACAACTGTCTTCAACCCTCGAGCCAGTATCCTCATAAAAGACATAACTGTCCAAAGTCAAGATATCAGTATGGTGTCCAAGAACCTTGACACGTGTGTACTAAAAGCTGTCCATGAAACATACCGAAAGTTGTTGACATGCAGAACAGCCTTTCCTGCTGGAGCACCAGAGTTCAGAATGTCCAAGATGAGCTGTCTGTGAAAACAATACCAACCCCCAACAATCTAAACTCCAAAACCCTGAAGCACAGGTAACAAACAAGCAGTGACGCTGGCGGGACCCTCCAGGGGTTGCAACCATGCCATGGCTGGAGGACTTGCGTGGTCCAGTGATCCTTTAGGCTCTGCTGACGGGGGGCATCAATACTTAAATGAAATGCTAATTTGTGAAAACGTTTCTAGACCTGTACAGCCAAGTTGCTGCCTAACCTAAGCACAACGTGGTAGGAGTAGATGCCCATTGTAGGGTCTCCCATGTCAGACAGGTTAAAGGGTGATGCCCCCTGACAAATCATAACCCGCCTTTGTTTGATATTGGTTTCTGCCTTAATGGATCTTCTTGATCTTCGTCTCCCCTTCAGGTCTTCTTTTCCACATTCTTCTTTTCTCTGTGGTTTTCTTTAGTCCCACCATGTTTGCTGTGCTGTGTGTCTTGTGCTGGAGGAGAATGGAATCCTGGAGGTTGAGACGGCTGATGTGACGGCGGTGCATCAAGTCAAACACATCACTTTGGCCTGGACTTTCCCTAGATAGGTGGTCGAAGTGGCCCAATTTGATCAAGCGGCCGAGCTGAGGCTAGAAAGAGGCGGCTTGGGTCAAACGGGTTTGGGAGCTTCCATGGCAGGGAGCCTTACAGCCTGTGTATACCTCTTTCGTAATCCTGGTGCCCTGACACACCAGATATCCGTATGTAATGCGCATCCCCTTCGTTGGGACTCGATGGCGGGTGGGAATCAAGGGAGATGAATCCGAATCAATCCAAAAATGGTTCCAAAGATTAAATGACGCAGACAGGATACGGACACGGACTCGGACTGAGAGTGTGAGATGAGAATTCTTGAGTTTAAGGCTTCTGGCCCAGCTGGCTGGTTGTGGAAGGAACAGATGGAGAGACGCCTCCGTCAGGCTTGAACCCTTTTGTCGTTGCAAAGGGAATCGACATTCTAGGCAGGAAACCAAAAAAGCATGAAACAAAAACTAAAAAACAGAACTTCTGGTGGTGTGCTCTTAAAAGATTCACACCGAAAAAGCTAATAAATCTACTATTTTGATTGACCGTCCAATTAGGCCCTTTCCACACAAGATTTTAACTCGACCAAGGGAGTAATTAGATGCAGAGACCTAAGAGGAGTGTTGGAGGCAGAGATAAAAGCAGAACTAGCTCCGCAGGGAGTTATAACGTGCATCAAGTTTTTGTGCAGAAGACACCCGATAGAGTCCCAACTGATATTCTCTTTCTGACCATCTCTACAATGGAAAGTCCTGATCATCATTCCTATTTCTAAGCTGGAAAAGACCTATCGACCCTTCAAATTATCTTCCTATAGCTCTGACCAGCTGTCTCTGCAAGCTACTGGAAAAAATCATCAACTCTCGCCTGATTCTGGAAACCAATAGCATTTTGGCCAATGAACAGTGCGGGTTGTGGAAGTACTACTCTACTGTTGACCGTTTAGTCCATCTTAAAACCAACATCTGCAATGCCTTCATTAATAAACAAAATGCGGTTGCTATCTTTTTCGATCTGGAAAAAGCCTATAATACCACACAGAAATATGTAATTCTTATGGATCTTCATAAACCACATTTTTGAGGTCATCTGCCTGTATTTATTCAACACTTTCTGGCTGATCAGCATTTTGTTGGCACCTCACTGTCGGACATCCATTAGCAGGAGTTGGCTGTACCCCAGAAAAGCATTCTTTCTCCTGCTGTCTTCAAAGTCGATGAGATTGTCATTTCTGTAAATCTTGGTACCCACTCTCAGTGTATCCACTTGCACAATTTTCGTCAGTTCTTTGCAGATCCTGAAGTTCGTCTGAATAAATCCACCATTCCAGCTGTGAGGGAAACCAAATTCGTGGGTGTTAATTTTTTTAAAAAAAAAACTGAACTTTAAAAGTCACATCCAATACTTCACGTCAGAAAACTATGAACATTTCCGAGTTTTGTGGCACACATAAATTGGGAAGCTGATAAGAAAAACCATTCTCCACCTTTACCTGGCTCTGATCTGCGTATTCTATGGTCCGCAAGACCTTCCTTCCTGAAAGGTCTAGATCCCATTCACCATCGAGGGCTTTGATTCTGGGTGCATTCTGCACCACTCCTGTGCATAGTCTGTATGCCGAGGCGGGAGAACAATCCCTCTCTATGCATCCGATGAAACTTACCTTTAAGTATTATTTGAATCTCTTTTCTGAACCCCCAGACTCTGCTTATGACTACGCTTTTTACATAAAGTTCCAAAAGAAATTCGAGGACCATCCCAGTTCCATTCCATTGTTGGGAATTCGCATTCTTCCCCATTTGAACGATGCAGATATAGACCTTGCAGTAATGTGCGATTTGTCCAAGTTTCTTGACGACTCACCATGGAATTTCCTCACTCCAGAGATCCGGTTTTATTTAGCCTCGTAACGTAAATATACGACTAGCTCCTTGGCATATACGTCCTTTTTCGCCAAACTGTCTTTTAAATTCCCCATCCTTCAGAAGAATTTATACCTTTGGCTTTAAATCTGAGGAGGCAGTTGCCTCTGCTATGTTTTGCTCAGCAGGCCCTTCTCCAAGATGTTCTAAAAACATTTTCACTGACCGCTCCATTTACACACAACTGAATTTACAGCCCTGGTCTTGGCTCTGAAAATCGTCTCTACATTAAAAGACAAAGATTTTGTCGGACGTCCTTTCTGCTTTGGAGGCCGCTGCCTGCTGCTGTAACGTCAAGCACTCTCAGCTTCTGTAATTGTTTGAATTATGCACCTCGCTGAAATATGTTACATACATCATAGTTTTCGCTTGGTTTCTCGGTCAACTGGGCATTCGAGGCAATGAGGTAGTTGATCAACTTGCTATGGTGCCACAAAAGAAAAGAGTTGAACAGATTGTCTATTCTTCACACTGACCTGAAACCTATAGCTCAAGCTTATGTCAATGACCTCTGGCAAGAAGAATGGAACTCGTTCACGGGTGACAAACTCTTCCAAATTCGTCCAAACTTGAAAGAGTTTTTTTGTTTTTTCAAGAGACGGTTGTAAAGAAGTAACAGTCGTGTGCCGTTGGCACCTCCATTTACACCCCTTTTATCTTTCAAAAGGTGAAGAAGCTCTGTGGTGCATTCTGTCATGTAACACTCACAATGAAACATGTTCTTTTAGAATGTTGGGACTTGTGAAGTGCAAACGCTTTACAGCGAATCCCATGAAAACCCTTTTTCGGACAGGTCGCAACTGATGTGATTTTTTTTTTTAATTTATGAAGAGATCAATCTTATCTAAGATTTTACGGAAGAAAGATTTTTAACGAAACTTGTGTGTGTGTGTGTGTGTGTGTGTGTGTGTGTGTGTGTGTGTGTGTGTGTGTGTGTGTGTGCGTGCGTGTGTGTGTGTGTGTGTGTGTTTCTCAGAAAGTATGTTATAATGGGTTGTATGGATCAAACAAACAAACAAACAAAGACTTGGGAGTTGACTTCTGTGTGGTGGCAAGAGTAATATAGCCCCTTGTGGACGGCTGGGCCATAAGCAGCACTATCTGTATAGCTTAAGAAGCTGTGTGTGTACGTTTTCCTTTCAGATTTATTTTGAGAGGAGACTCTAATGTGGTGACAGCCATGATATGGCCCATTGTGGTCGACTGGGGTATAAGGAGTTTGAATTGAAGTTGAACTGAACCGCTCCTCTGTTTGCTCTCAGTCTCTTTGTTCAATGTCGGCCACTGTTTTTGCTGTCGGTCTCTTTGCTTGATGTCTTCCACTGTTTTCTCTGTCTCATGGATGGAAACCACACATCCTGAAACGCCGGAAACCAAAATTCGACCTCGCTGTTTGTCTGGAGATCCTGAAATCACGAAATGTCCGGGGCGATTTCTTTTTCACGAACGTTTCAGTGAAATAGTGTCCTGATTACTCTGTCTGATCCAGGATTTTCTTTTCCAAATTGATCATTCCTTCATCATTTTGCTGAGAGAATGCGCAAATGCTGCTTCGGCCAATAATCACAACACCGTTCGTTGAGCCTACTGAAGGTAAGTCTGCGATCTACGCCAGTGTTCAGGACACAAGTTTGCTTTAACATGCCAACACACAGCAGAGGTTCTTCCAGGCAGTACCCACCTAGTCTTACATTAATCATGGTGAAATAGGTTTTTTTTTTCTTACACAAATTCCTTTCAAACCTGATTGATCAGCATACTTTGGCACAGACTCGTGCTCTCTCGCCCATTGTTTCGTTGTTTCTGAGCATGTTGTCATTCCTTTGCGCGCGAAAGTTTGTAAGGTAGTCACTCTTTGGTTAGATTTCCATCCTGCGATCAGCATCAAGTGCAGTTAGCACTCAAGAATCTCGTCTCAGAAATGTTCTTCCCTTGTCTTTTTTTTTTTTAAGTTCGTCGTATTTTCGCCAATCATGAGAACAAAATTCGGTGAAATCGAATTGGTAAACATGTCTGTAGTTATACCCTCACAAAAAAGGAAGGAAAGAAAAGAAAAATGTTAAAAGTATCCTAACTAATTACAAATACATGTGCATTCGTTGCACCTTTATCCTGTCAGTTAATGGACCTGAAAGGCCACTTTAAAAGTAGATTTAGTGAATCCTGCGTTTTTTAGCGTGTGATAAAGCACCCGTTGGTTTATTTAGAAGAAAAAATGAGCAAAAACTGTTCAATCTTTCTTTTTTTTTTTTAATTTTGTTTATATGACAGATTTCAATTTGATTTATTTCGGCAAAGCAGTCGTGCCCACCGATCTTACAACTCTTTTTTTACGCCTGATTTATGATAATCAGAGACTGGTACATCCTGAAGCTTGTCATCCCTTTATATTATTAATTGAACTTATAGGCGCATTAGAACTTGTTTCACAAATAGTGTTTTTTAATCTGTACATCTCACATGCCTATTTTTGCTTTCACACAAGAAAAAAAACTTGTGCCTAGAATTAAATAATCTTCATTTTCCCAGTAAATTTAGTTACTTTTTTTTTCAGGACTCTGTAAAAACTACGCATGGGGGGGGGGGGGGGGGGGGTGGTCAAGTTTGTATCCAAATACCAGTTTATAATGTTACAGTTTAAATCTACGAGTCAAGTCACACAACTGTTGTACCAGTAACATCCACCCCACTCATACGCCACTACCACTCGTACGCTTTTCCCCCCTGAGATACGGGTTGCAGGCTGAACTTCCTGTTGGAATAAACAAGACCATACAAGTTTTTGGTTGAAGTGAAATAATAAGTCTAGTTTTCCATACAAAGAAACTGCACTGACACCAGATGTACAAATTCTGGTCACCGACAATTTCTTCAGTTCAAACTGCAAGCTGTCTATATAAGTTTCAGAAGTGGTAAATACAAATTATCGTCGAAAAATTATCGCTGCCCACAAAGTCTTGAATAAAGTGAACTCCACTGCCTACATGTCAAGTCACGTTAATTCAAATGTCAGTTTTAAATGTAGTCTGTGGGTAACATGGTAAAAAGGCGGTACGGTGTCTCCAAATGCCCAGTTATCAAAGATGCAGAAATCCTTCGGCTTCAGCGGACTTTGCCCCCTGACTCCCACAAAGGGCTTTGAAACTTGACCCAGTCAGGGGGGCGAAGCGGCCCTCTGGACCCCGGCCTTCGTGCTTTTCATTTTTTCCTGGTTTACCCATGCTGTCTTCCTTGAATCTTCAACTCTATCTGCTGTCGATCTCTTTCTTTCATGTCTTCATTCTGCTTGTTGTCGATTTATTTTTAAATCTTCCAATTTGTTTAGTGTCTATCTCTTTGTACGATATCTTCCACTCTCTTCACTGCCTGTCTCTTTGTGTAGTGTCTATCACTCTGTTTCTCGTTCGTCTCATTGTTTAACGTTTGCCACTCTGTCGTCTGTTTCTTGGCTTGATGTGTGCCACTTCTGTGTTGTCTTCCTCTCTGTTTTATATCGTTATCTTCCTCTCTGTTTTACATTTCTTTTTGTGTCAGTCTCATCTACCTTGTTTGGTGTCTGCCACTCATGTCTTATGTCTGTATTTTTTAAATCCCCATTCTTGTCCTTCATTGTTCATGTGCGGTCAACAAAGTACAACACAGCGAGAAGAAGGAGGATTATCACGCAAAACAACCTGAGAGGCAGAGATTCACACACACACACACACACACACACACACACAGAGAGAGAGAGAGAGAGAGAGAGGAGAGAGAGAGAGAGAGAGAGAGAGAGAGAAAAAAACAATAGATATCTTGCCCGCATCTAGATGAAGGGCTTCCATGGACGAAAGAACCAGGAAGATGACCAGCACAGCTCCCAGTTTTGACATCATGAAGTTCTCTCACTCCTAAAACAGCAAGATATCAAAGTCTTTGACCAACGACAATATGTCAATGAAATAAAAACAGCGCCCTCTAATGGCTCATATTAGGCTGCTTAATGATGATAAGTCAAAAGACATGAAAAATGAAGGTTGTGGAAGTCAGAATCAAGCTCCTAAACTTGGATACGACAATTAAAAACAAAAACGAAAACAAAAACAAAACCTTGAAGCAACATAAACTAAGTTTATAAACTTAACTGAATTTCTAAAAATCAAATAAATGAAAAACAGAGACCTACAAAAAGCCCAAACAAAGCTCTTCAACCAGACAAAAACCAGTGAAATGATATTAACAACAGTGAATGTTAAAAATTCAGAGCAATGGAAAATCTTTACCTGAAATAAAACACTATTCAATGAAACGAATACAAGACCACATAACAGGCGAAGATCAACTGGCATAACTTAAATACAATTTAACGGGGGAAAAGGCTAAATCAAAGTCATGAAATTAAAAAGAACTCAAATCAGTAGCATGAAAACTGCGCCCTGAGACGATGCAAGTCGAGCATATCTACTTCAAAACAAAACAAAACAAACAGTGACATGAAATCATAGCCCTACATGAATTCAAAACGGGCTCCTTAACATGAATATCAAAACAAAAATGCATCCGTATGCAGTAAAAACAGATCTCCTAAATTTTAAACACAACATCAATGAAATGAAAATAACGCCCTAAAAAAACAGTTTCGTGAGAAAAGCCCAGGTCTTTTCTTTAACTGAAAAAAAAGAAACAATTTAAGGAAAATACCGTACTGAAACAGCCCACATTAACTTCCTAAACTAGTGTTTTTTTCAACCCCCATACAATGAAAACCAGCACATGAATAAGCTGAAAAATCCTTAACATAACAAACCAAATCAAAGAAAGAACACGGCGTCCACAGACAGCCCAGCGCATGCTCTCTATCTTAAGTACATTTCATTACATGACAAATCAACAACATGAAAGCAGCACCCGTATATAGTGCATGTCAAGCTCATTAAAATGAAGAAAACAAAGTCAACGTGATGGGGGGAAAAAAAAGTATCTGTACACAGCGCACGTCAAAGCACGCCAAATTCTTTCCTAGAAAACACAAAATTGTTGTCATGAAAACAGGATCTGGAATGGCACAAATCTAACTCCTAGACTTCAAGGAAAAAAACAGAAGAATCAATCTAATGAAGCCAGCACACCACCAAGAGATGCAAACCACTGCACAGTTCGGTCAATCTGGCACAAATGGAAACGGAGATTCTCCTGGTATTATTTATCTCTGACATGACTTTTTTTCGGTTTCTTTTTAGCATTGCATTCTCAGGGAACACTTTCCATTTTTACGAAATAACAGTACTGTAGTAATATAGACTGCCATAATTGAAAAAAAAAAAATAATATATATATATATATATATATATATATATATATATATATATATATAGATTGCTATAATTGAAAAAAAAAATATATATATATATATATATATATATGTAATTCATTGTAATTTAGTCCCTTGCAGATTCATTCCAAGAACTGGCCCTCAGCACTTGTGTCTTAAGAGGTTATCTTTTTATATTTTCTACTTTTCACAAGAAAATGTAGCTGTTTTGCTCTTTCATGATTTTCTTTTGCTTCTTAGGTGGCACCTTTAGTTAGTTTTTTGAAAAACTCAACAAACATACTATGGTATTGCACACCAGCCTTTTTCTGGTATAGCATTCTTCTTAAAAACCGAAAAGGCAGAGGAGTCAATTACCACTTTCCCACGGTCACTGAGGAGAAACAATCAGGTTTCGAAATACCGGTATCTGACCAGGAGTTATATGTTAGTGAGCTTTCTCCCCATTGGAGATGGTCTCCCTCTTTGGAGACTATAAGCTTGCTGAAGGTTCATTTTGAGAAGCATTTATTTATTCCCCATTCACCCACTCAAGCACATACTGTCAGTTAGGCAGAATCATCTACCACTGCAGATATGAAGGCTTATCACCCCCCTATTTCTATAATCTGTGACATAAGAGCAAGCTTTGTTTATAATTCAATATTTCTTGCAGTCATTGCAACAAAACTTTGATTAAAATGTAAATGCTAAAACCTACAGCGCTGTTTCTTGCTGGTGCAGTCGTCAGGGTATGGGGGGGTCGGTGTTGTCGGTGTTTTTTTTATACGTGTTCGCTGTCTGCCATCACGTGCGGTCAGTGTTTTTCATGTGTTTTTTGATTTCTGCTCCCTGATAGGAACTTCCATTTGTGTCTGCAATTGTTAACCATTTCTATCCTAGTGTTTAGGGGTTGCTAATTTTGGTTTGCATAGGATCATATATTTTTCTGTTAGGCATAAATTACATCTTTTTGAAATGTTATTGTATGATGCAGCTCTTTTTAAGATTTTCCAGGATATGTTGTAGTCTATTTTTTTATCTTTGAGTTTCCAAAATATATTTACTCAATTTCTGTTTGATTTTTGTATCTTTCTTTGTTAAATGACTGTTTATGATTTGCATATCTAGTTTTAAAACTGGTTTTCAGTGATACCTATATATGTTTCTTCAGTGTTCTCTGATTTTACAGTGGCTTGGTATACAATATTGCTGTGGAGGCATTATTGTTTAGAGGGCACTGTTGTTTCTTGGTACAGTTGCAAGATTTCCTTCTTCACCCTCGTTTGTCTCTGCACTGCTTTCGTTTTGTTGGTTGAATCAATGATGTTTTTGAGATTCGGCATACATGAGTATGATAATTTGATGTTGTGCCTGTTAAATATCTTAAACAGCTTGTGCTCTTTTGGGAAAGAAGATGTCAGAATTTTAAAGAATTCTTTTTCCAACGTTTTTTTTTTAACTCTTCCATCGTATGGGGGGTGTACCATATGATTTTCCTTTTCCTGTTCTTCTTGTGTCTGCTCATATCATTTCCTGGGTCATAGTGTAATTTGTAGTTGTAGCCACTTTGGTGTAACGCTTCTTGGTATTCAGCTGCAGTGTTGTTAAATACTGTTTCATTACATGACAGATTAGATAATCTCTTGTTTATGCCTCTAGGTATCGTTTTGAGTATGGAAGGTGGGTGATTACTTTTGATATTTACATAGACAGGTGTGTCATTTGTTTTTTTTGTATGGTTTAAATGTATGTTGGTTGAGGTCTAACGTGATGTCTAAATAATTCACTATCTTTTTTGTTAGCTTCTGTGGTGATTTTTAAATTTTGGTCGTGGAAGATTTTTGCACAATTCTTTTTTTTTTCTTATTTTCAATGTTTCTAGGGCTATCACTCAGTGCAGCGAGGCCATCATCTCTGTACAGTCCAATTTGTTTTCAAGTTTATTTTGAATGTTAGATAGCATGAATAGTCCGACAAGTTCGCAGGTTTCGGCACCATCATACGATCCCATAGTGACATCAAAAGTTGAACTTTTCCTGGTGTTCTTGGTCCAAGTCTCGTTTTTGCTGTGGAGTAAAGTTTTCTTTGTATGGAAAATGATTTCCATTTCTAACCCTGATATTTCAGTGTATTTGTTGGCAAATTTTATAGCTTTGGCGAGCAGCTCTTTCATCTATAGATGGATAAAAATCTACTACATCAAATGTTATAAAGACTGTGTTTTTCTTGCTTGTTGAGGTTTTTTAAACCATTGTATAACTTCATATGTATTTTTCCAGAGGTTGAATTCAGTGTTCTCTCTTATGTTTTTTATGGTTTTCTCTAAAAATGTTTTTACTGATTTTTCCTAATTCGGATTTGGATGGGTTTATCAATCTACAAGTTGGGTTTGTTTCAAAAAATTAGACATTACACTATGATCCAGGAAATGATATGAGCAGACACAAGAAGACAGAACAGGAAAAGGAAAATCATATGGTACAACCCCCCCCCCCCCCCCCATACGGGAAGAGTTAAAACAAACGTTGGGAAAGAATTCTTTAAAATTCTGACATCTTCTTTCCCAAAAGAGCACAAGCTGTTAAGATATTTAACAGGCACAACATCAAATTATCATACTCATGTATGCCGAATCTCAAAAACATCATTGATTCAACCAAAAAAAAACGAAAAGCAGTGCAGAGACACAAACGAGGGTGAAGAAAGGAAATCTTGCAACTGTACCAAGAAACAACAGTGCCCTCTAAACAATAAAAATGCCTCCACAGCAATATTGTATACCAAGCCACTGTAAAATCAGAGAACACTGAAGAAACATATATAGGTATCACTGAAAACCAGTTTAAAACTAGATATGCAAATCATAAACAGTCATTTAACAAAGAAAGATACAAAAATCAAACAGAATTGAGTAAATATATTTGGAAACTCAAAGATAAAAAAAATAGACTACAACATATCCTGGAAAATCTTAAAAAGAGCTGCATCATACAATAACATTTCAAAAAGATGTAATTTATGCCTAACAGAAAAAATATATGATCCTATGCAAACCAAAATTAGCAACCCTAAACACTAGGATAGAAATGGTTAACAATTGCAGACACAAATGGAAGTTCCTATCAGGGAGCAGAAGAAATCAAAAAACACATGAAAAAACACTGACCGCACGTGATGGCAGACAGCGAACACGTATAAAAAAAAACACCGACAACACCGACCCCCCCATACCCCTGACGACTGCACCAGCAAGAAACAGCCACATACACACACGAACCTGACGTCTTTCCTCCGCACACAACTGCATCCACTCCATACACATAAGGCGCAAACAAAGGTCAATTTTGATTATTCCCCTCCTTAATCTTTTAAAATCCCATGGGGGTTCTTTACTCTGGCATCAATCAAAGCTTTACATATTTTCATAATCTGCGATTCTTTCAGCTGGTGCAACCAATCAAGCACGCTTCTTTTTAAAGTCACTACTATGTTGCAGTTTTACTCACTGCAAGTGTCCACACACACTCTCTGTGGTGTCCGGAACTGGCTTCCTCTGTGCGGGGATCCCATACTGCCCATTACATATCACAACTACTGGTCGGCGACAAACTTTTGCCCAACCTGGATCTTCCCGCGGATCGGAACTTGGCCCGGGACGCGCGCAGCCCCCGGCCATCCACCTTAGTGCCCGATCTCCAGTCTCTTCTTTCCTCTACCGCACGGGGGGGAGTCGGCCCAGCTATAACAAACCGGATAAAACACGAGTTCAAAACACTGCCAGCCAGTTAGCAGTCATGTTACACTTTAACATTTTTGAACTCTTCAATTTTTCAAAACATAGTTTCGGTTCCGACAATAAACCGTTGAAAACAAAATGGAGAATCAGTAACGCACGAATCAATAATCTTTTTCTTAATCTGTACTGTTTCATGTAATCGCGTAGCATATGAAATATCGCTCCGCATTACATGACACAAACAATAAACGGAACAGGCAAAAAAGTATAAGCTATAATTCATTTCAAAAGCATGCAATACGTGAAAATGGGAGAAAACCCCCAAGAACTTGCAACACAAAATTTGTAAGACAGAACCATATGTTTGTATCCTCAGCGGAACTAAATGAACGTATTATAAATAGAATGCAGTATATGGCTGAATACTAAAAAAAAGAAAAAAATCGATCTATATTCAGTATAAAAATGGGTTGTACCGATTGGAAGACAGTAAAACTTAGCCATGGAATAGCCCCTTTCATTCACTCAACAACTAGATGTGCGAAAATCGTATGAATTTCCTGTTCAAACAAACTCGGGATTTGTCTTATACCTTGCTTCAGATGTATCACATTACTACAGGCCTATATTATGACAAATGTTTATTACACCTGGAGGATTACAGTGGAACTGAGCACAGTGGAAATCGAGGCTACTATGTTATCTGTCACAATACACAGAGAGGGCGACGAAAAAGTAAGTTCGTGAAAGCATCCCTTGACCAAAGACACTTGATAAACCAAGTTTCATATCCCCGACCGGATGAGCTCTGTTCGTGTTCTGTTCACACAAGTACCACACGACTGCACATTACATTTTGTGAGTCAGACGACGCAGCGCAGGCTTCCCATCTCTCACTGAGCCTCCCCGTTTTAGTTTTTAAATCCGTGGTCCTCCAACTATTAACTTGCCATATGCTGTCAGTTACCCACCTTTCTTAGACGTGGCTTTCCGCTGTTTCCGTGGCTCGGCTTTTGCTTCTTCTTCGTCGTCTGTCTTGGGCTGTGTGATCGGGTAGGGGAAAAATGCGAGGCTTTCATACTGAAAATTGTTCACGTTGAGTTATTCTCCATAACCTTTCACTGTTTGAATCCTGCTTTTTCATTGGATGCTTATAATCTCATATTTCATCGTCGGTATGTCAACAACCGATTTTTCATTGGGTGTACCAGTTGGCCTGCGTCAGAATCTAACATACGCTTAGGCGAATTTTCCACCTTCCCTCCACCATCTCCAAAATATACCATCCATCTTTTCCCCATCCCATCCTCCATCTCCGCAACGCTGGGGCAGCTTGTAAGGCTTTACTATTCGTTAATTTGCACAATGTGCCTCCTCTGAAAGTATGTCCACACGCTCACACACACACACACACACACACACACACACACACACCCACACACACACACACACACACACACACACACACACACACACACACACACAGGTATCGGGATATGGCAAGAGGGGAGAGTATGGGATGGGGTTTGTGGAGTAGGGGGATGGAAAAAATACAGATGGAAGTAAATTCATGTGATGGTTTAACCTGCATGCGATCGATATGGGAGTTGTGCTATAGAAGAATCCACAAAGAGCCCAGTCCACATATGTTTACTTGCACGTACACGCGCGTGCATACGCATACACACATACACACGTACGCACACACAAGAGGGGAGGGGACGTGGAGAGAATCTAATGGCCTGCTTTGAAAATGAGAAAAAAAAGAATATTTAGAGGGTAAACTTTTTTCCCTTCCATACTGTGTGTGTGTGTGTGCGCGCGCGCGCGCGCGCGTGCGTGCGTACGCGTGTGTGTGCGTATGTGTATGTGTGTGTGTGTGTGTGTGTGTGTGTGTGTGTGTGTGAGAGAGAGAGAGAGAGAGAGAGAGAGAGAGAGAGAGAGAGAGAGAGAGATAAGGTTGGATGGAAGGAGAGGAGGGAGGGAAGGATGGAGAGAAAGAATCGTCTAGAGTCAGGATAAGTATCACGGCGAAAAAATAGTGTTCTTTGAGTACTAATGGCAACATTGTCATTCTTGATTTTGTCGGCGTCGACGTCGTTGCTGTTACCGTTGTTGTACTCGTTGAATAGCACTCTTATTTCATATTTCTGTACCTGCTGCTGTTGCTGAATGGCTGTTACGGAAGTAGCAGAGGTCGTAGTAGTAGCAGTTATATAGGTGGTAGTACTGGTGATTGTAGAAGTAGTGTGGAAACATTTGTCTTGTTGCGAAACATGAAGTTTAGTGAACGGAGCGAGGGAGACGGTGGTGGTGGGTGGGTGGTGCGACTAGAGTATGGGAATGTGTGTAGTGTTGCATTGATGTAGCCGCTCTATGCACATCCTTCCAAATATTTTTTCCCTAAAAGTTCTATGTTTTATTTACAATCAAAGCCTAAGTCCATTGTGGGCAGAGTTAACATCTGTAATACCTGTGATAATAGATAAAATCATTCACTATGGAAAAGAAGGACAAATCTATACAAAATTAAGAGATTAGAGAGAGAGAGAGAGAGAGAGAGAGAGGTATGGAGAGAGAGAGAGAGACTGGGCAAGTGACTGGGCCTACAACATACATTACAGCAACACGTAGGTCAGCCGGCGAGTTACTACAAAAACTATCTCCATTCAGGTGTAAAATGATCAGACTGTTCAAGCCAGCACCAAGACTGGCCACAAGACAGGGCTGAAATCTGCCTGCGATTTTTTTTTTTTTTTTTTTTTTTTTTTTTTTTTTTTTTTTTTTTTTTTTTTTTAGCTGTTTCAACCTCTGCACCACCTCAGAGGCAGTGCACACACGCCGCTCATTTCGACACCCCGTCCACAGCTGCAGCCCGGTCGGCCCCGCCGCAGCCCGGCACCGGCAATCCACAGAGAGCAGTCAATGTCCAGTCGTCAAGAGGCAACCCACGGAGGAGACACTGCACACTGCTGCCGAGTCACTTCGGTGGTGTTCAGTGGCGCCTGTTCTGATCTAACATACGCAGGACACCACCTACTAATCCCCCTACTGACGACAATAATTGCTTAGTCGCGGAGCCGGAGTGAGTGAGCTCTCCCCCCGGAGGGCGCCACCACGTCCGTCCAACGACAGCCCCCATGGACTCGCCGATACCGGTGACCCCAGCGGAACCAAACCAAGCCACAGACGTGGAGAGGACATCGAAATTGAGGTCACCATGAGAGCAGGGCATGAAGGGCCACAGAATTTGAGACATTTTTTTAAATGCTGATCGATGAGAATGAGGATGATTAAGATGATGCTACGGATTTCCATTTCGGTCTGAGACTACATGACAGGGCTGTACGCCGCTCATTCCGACACCCCGTCCACAGCTGCAGCCCGGTCGGCCCCGCCGCAGCCCCGGCACCGGCAATCCACAGAGTGCAGTCAATGTCCAGTCGTCAAGAGGCAACCCACCGGAGGAGACACTGCACACTGGACGTTTCCTTTCATAATATATCCCGGCGTCAACCAGGCCCGAGAGATACAGGCACCTGCAGTGTTGGTCAGGAAATTTAACAACACTCAGAAACGCATCCATTAAGTGGATGAAACTCGACTGTGTGGTCCCAGTCTTCCCAACTGAGTCCGCAGCACTCAACTCTGGGTAGGAGCCGGTTGGGGCAGAAAAACCCACATGACTCTGATGGGATTCGAACCCACGACCTCCCAGCCGGGAGTCCGCGACGCTAACCACTTCGCCACGGCGGCTGGTCTGCCTGAAAATTTTACTAAGGTAAAAAAAATTAGTAGGCGATACAGTCTCAGTCCAGAACAAGCGCAGCACATGGCTCGTCAATAACACACATTTTTTTTTTCTCAGCACAGCCAGTCACCGTGCTCTGGTACTTACAATTACACCCTCCTTGTTACTAACTCAGTTTCTCACAGACAATCAACCAGTAACAACGATCATCATTTCATCATACATGTGATCAAACTCACGGCTCGGACCGCTCAATGAGTTCACCGTTTAATTCATGGAAGCCATCTTATCCTGGCGGAGGGGTCCAACGAAAGTGCAGACGAATCAGGGACATCAGCTGACCACAGACACTGACTCGGAGAGCATATCGCCGAGGCGAAACGGCGCAAGTTGTCCTACTGGCCAGGTCCAAGGTTCAGCTCCATGTGGCTGCAACGTTGTCACAAACTTCCATAGAAAACCAGAGATAGTGAAAGTCCAAAGGTGACACCGTCAGTGCGTGTTCTCAGCTTGAACATGGACACTGTCAAGGTGGTATTGAATTTCGCTAGCTTTAACACAAAAGATGTAGACAGCATTTAATACACCACATAGAAGTCTAAACTTTAGGGCACCTAAAGGCATGGCGGCAAACACATCATCTTAAAAGCTTTCAGGTGGCCTGTCCCCCTCCAACCAATACAAAATATATCAGTGTGCCTCCCTGATGAGTCTGATCCAGCAGACGAATGGCCTAGGAGCTGGAGATTTGATGAATGGCTCTGTCTTCGAACTGGATCATCAGCGTTCTCTCTCTCTCTCTCTCTCTCTCTCTCTCTCTCTCTCTCTCTCTCTCTCTCTCTCTCTCTCTCTCAGGCCCATAACTACAGAAGTAGTCGTTGAGGGAAACCTGACGATTGCAGACGCAACCTCCCTCTCCATCTGTCTCTGTCAGCAGCCGCCGGCAGCAACTCACGTGTATGGTGTCCGGTCCATTCTTTGATGTTCTCATGCCAGTTCTTCCGCTGTCTTCCTCTTCTTCCTCTTCTTTCTCCCGCCCTCGATGGTGCCTTGCATGATCGTTTGGGACAGACTGGTGTGTCGAGTGTTGTGCCCAAACCATATCAGCTTGCGTCTCTTCACAGTTGAAAGGAGAGGTTCCTGACGTCCTGTAAGGTTCTCAATTCTGCTCCGTACATATTTATTGGTCCTGTGCTCTATCCAGGAGATTTGAAGGAGTTTCCTCAGGCATTTGCTGTCGAAACCCCTGGAGTGATTGCGTCCACTGTTCTGGCCATCTCTACTCATCAAGTGTTTTCTGGCATACTGCTTGAAGGACTGCGACATACGCCTCACCACCTTGCCGCAAACATTTCTGCTGGGATATTGTCCACACCCGGTGATATCCCTTCTTTCAATCTTCGTATTGCGTTTCTGACCTCCTTCAGTATGGGTGGGCAATAGTTGTCATTTCCCCATATGGAGCTGTCTAGGTGGAGCTGGTGGTTATACAGGCCAGTGCAGTATTCTGTCCACCTTGCCAGGACGTCTTCACTGTCTGAAAGGAGTTTGCCTTCTTTGTCCTCTATTACGGCAGTTATTTCTTGACTTGACTGAGTGAGGTTTCTTAGTGTGCGGTGGGCCTGTTTGCTGCTCCCATTTCAAAGCCTTTTTGAATTTCGTTGCGCTGTTCCTCTATCCAGTTTTCTTCTGCCTCCCTCGTCTTCCTTCTCACTTCTCACTGTCCTGTTAGCTTCCTGGTATTGCCATCTTGCCAAATCACTTTCATTCTTTTCGCCCTTGAGTACGCGTCTCATGTCACACAGGTGGAGGATTTCGTGTGCGATCCATGGTTTCTTTTTCTTCCTTTCCCTTCCGAGCAGCTCTTCGCCGGCATTCATGTACACTTCGTTGGCGTTGTTGATAAGTGTATCCATGTCTTCTAGAATGTTCAGTGCAGCGAATTTTCCACCTACCTGGGCTTTAATATTACTTGGCTATCTCTGGGTCTTTCAGTTTCTCCAGGTTAAAGCGGATGTGAGGGCTCTTTGAGAATTGCTTCGCTTTGAGTTTGAGCTTAAAGGCTGCCAGAACAACATCCTCATAGTACAAGGTGATTGGAATGCCAAAATTGGGCCTGACACTTACAACGACTGGGCTGAAACAGTAGGAAAATTTGGCTTGGGAGAAACAAACGAACGAGGCATCCGACGGTTAGAATTTGCTAAAAGCCATCGCCTCACTGTAGCCAACACCCTTCACCCACACAAACTCTCTAGGACTGCGACATGGCATTCACCCAATAGGCAAGTGCATGACCAGATCGATTTCATTCTGGCACCACAACGCGTCAAGTCGAGCATTAACAAGGCACAGACAAGAACCTTCCCAGGCGCTGACATTGGAAGTGACCATGACCTTGTTCGCTCAGCGTTGGGTATTCCAAAGACCTCCGGCTCCTAACGCTTGAGCTCATTCAAAAACTCCATGCCAAAACGAGACATACTTTTAAAGTCAGTAAACGTCAGCCTTGGAGAAATTTCTGCTCCAGGCTGACATCTAAAACATCCCGAAGAAGAAAGTCTGGAACATTATCAAGAAAATCAAAGGGAAGAATACCAACCCAACAATTCGTCACCTGAAACTTGCCGATGCTCTGATAACTGACAAACAAGCTGTTGACAATCTGCTGACCTTCACTATTCACCTCGCCATCCTCTTCACTATTCAACAGAACTCGCCATCCTCAAATCAGTCAAATAAACAAACGACTCAGGGTAAAATCTTCATACAACTTTACTTCAGACAACTCTGGAGTGTACAACATACCACTTTGTATGATGAAGTGAAATCAGCTCTGCAAACCTACAACGATTCTGCTCCTGGCCTGGATGATTGTTATTATCAGCTTTTGAAACATCTCCCAAAGAGCTGTCTCCAACCCTTCTGAAAGTCTGCAACCATATGTGGGTCACAGGGTGCTTTCCGCCCTTCTGGCCATTCCGACCCCCAAGCCTGGAAAAGACCTTACCAACCCTTCAAAGTATCGTCCAATAGCTCTGACCATCTACCTCTGCAAGCAAATGAAAAAGAATGGTCAACTCCCATCTCATGTCGAAGTGGGAAACCAATGGCCTTCTGACCAATGAACAGCGTGGTTTCCGGAAGTACCATTCTACCGTTGACCATTTAGTCCATCTTGAAACCATCATCCGCAGCACCTTCATTAATAAACAACATATGGCTGCTATCTTTTTTTTTAATCTGGAAAAAAAAAGCGTATGATACTACTTGGAAAAGAGAATTTCTTATGCATCTTCATAAACTTGGATTTCGTGGTCATCTGCTGCCTTTATTCAAAATTTTTGGCTGATATCCGGTTCCAAGTCCGTATTCACACTGCGCTGTCTGATATCCATGAGCAGGAGCTGGGTGTACCTCAAGGGAGTATCCTTTCTCTTGCTGTGTTCAGTATCAAAATGAACGAGATTGTCAATAAAGTAATCCAGGATTCTAAGTCATTTATGTTTGTTGATAACTTCGCAATTACGCAGCTGGAGCCTCTTATGCCAGCATATACAGCGTCAACTCCAAATTTGTGTGGGATAAATTTTAACAGTGGGCCGAGGAAAACGGGTTTACTTTTACAAGCACCCAAAACACAGTGTATCCATTTTCAAAATTTCGTCAGTTCTTTGTCGACTCTGAAATCCATCTGGATAAATCCAACCTTCCAGTTGTGAAAGAAGTCAGATTCCTGAGTGGGTTTTTTTTTTTTTCTTGTTAATAAAAGACTGGAACTTTTAAGGTCACGTCCAGCACTTAAAACATGCGTAACTGTTAGAAAGTACTGAACATTCTGAGAGTTGTGGCACACACAGATTGAGGTGCTGATAAAAAAAAAAAACTCTTCTCCATGTTTACAAAGCTCTGATCCCCTCTAAACTGGACTACGGGCGTGAAGTCTATAGCTCCGCCAGCCCTTCCTTCCTGAAAAGTCTAGATCGCATCCACCATCAAGGGCTTCTGCTCTGTGTGGGTACATTCCGCATCACCCCTGTTTACAGCCAGTATGCTGAGGCAGAAGAATAATCCCTTTTAAACCGTCGACTGAAACGTACCTTGAACTACTGTTTGAATCTGTCTTCTGAACCCGAAACCCTGCCTATCACTATGTCTTTGAACCCAGGTTTCAAATGAATTTTGATGACCACATCAGTTCCATCACACTCTTGGAAATTCGTACATTCTTCCCCATTTGAACATTGCAAACATAGACGCTGGAGTCGTGATTGATTTGTCCATGTTTCCTGATGAACTTTCATTGACTTTCTTTACTCCAGATATCCGTTTTGAGTTGGCCACGTACCATAACGATTCCACTTGGCGTACTAGTCCTTTTTTTTGCTGAACTGTGCTCAAAGTTTCCATCCTTCTGCTTTGGAAGTCATTGCTGACCGTTACCTCAATACCCTCAACTGCTGAAGTTATTTGAACTGTACACCTGTCTGAAACTAGATGAATACAATATGTTTCTTGCCATTTGGACATTAGGCCTACAGGCAACGAGCTGGTTGATTAACTTACCAAAACTGCTACAAAGAAAGA
>JADBJO010004071.1:20000-35000 GCA_016801955.1 Conus betulinus | reverse complement strand
GCCGTCAAAAGGTAGATCACTCTTTAGTCCTAATGCTCTCTCGCACGATAACGACAACTTTTACAGTACACAATGGCGGGAGTCTATCTTTGATTCAGGTGGAAACAAAGCTTCAGTCAGTGCATCGTGTTTCAATCAGGTACTATAATATTTGGTCCGTACAGCGGTAGCACAGTGTCAGTAGAGACAGTGTCATAGTCAAGATGGACTTGGTGAAGAAGAAAGTCACGCGCGCACACACGCACACACACACACACACACGTACACACCCACACTCGCACACACACACACACACGTACACACCCACACTCGCACACACGCACATATTCGCTGAATTCAGCAACCTGCTCTGAAGTTACGACCCAAGTGACATACAATATGCTATTACATTCAGCTTGTGGAATTACCACTCCATTAAAACCTAAGCAGTCTGCACGACCACAAGATTTATCACTGGCCTGTAGATGTCAAAGCATAATGTCAAAAAATAGTATATTAACCAGATTGAAAATAAACACCACTGTCACAGTGTCAGAGAGCTAAAAAAAAAAAAAGCAAAAGCACCGACAGTGTAAATGGGGAATCTTAATCAGACATTTGAGAAGAAAAATTTAACCCCTAAAAAACAGTTGAAAGGTCACAGCAGGTTATGGTGAATGACAAACACACAAACAGTGAGTGTCACACCTCTCTTACCAGAATACCAGCCATCTCAGCACTTCAAACTCTGGATGTAGAAAAAGTGTGATCAAACAAGGTAGTTCACATGAAACTCAAAGGACACTTATAAAAAATGAATATCTAGGGCATTTTGAAAAATTGCTTGGACTTAAGGGGTCCCTCTGGGATTTTTCAGGTTGTTGTGAAAGAATGCAAATATGGGTACTAAAAAGAAGTTAACCTTGCACTGAATTAACTCAGCCTATTGGTGAGCAGGAATGCCTTCATAGAAATAGAATGTCATGCAGCCGTATGAATTTGGGAATCATGAATAATTCATGAGAATCGCCACATTGTCCACACAGCCTGTTGTGGAAGGGAAAAGATCAGTTACATACTCTTCAACCTGTGCAGGACGAGGTATTATGTTAGCAAACAGTGAGACTCTCTCAGGGTCAACCACTGTCTGAACCTGTCAAACGATGGCAGTATTGTATGAAAGTAATGTGTGCATGTGAAATCTTGAATTTCATTTGCAAATTTGTTTGTCGGTTGGGCTATAAGCAACATTACCTTACTTTACCTTACCTCACAGGATGGCTGCTTGTGCATATGATGTATGACATGAAAGTAGGTTTAACGGTATGTTGCACCATGTACACATAAATACAGACAGGCAGGCAGGCAAACAGACAGAGACACACACACACACACACACACACACACACACACACACACACACACACACACACACACACATATGCACACACATAAACACAGACAAACACACACTCACACACACACACACACACACACACACACACACACACACACACACACACACACACACACTCACACAGACACATGGGCAAGTACACATACATACTATGCATCAGGCAAAAAATGAAAAAAAGTGATAAAACTGGAACATCAGAAAGAGTGGAAAGAAAATGCGATGAAATACTACAATAGTGCAAAACGTGCCTTGATCAGCTGTCCGAGAAGACAGGCAAGATTATTTAAGTGAATGAATTTCACCACTTAAAAATCAGGTTGAAATGTATTTAAGGTATTTGAGTGCAAACAAGGAGTGTCAACCCCCAAAAGTCACAAAAGGTGACAGCAACTCAAATGAAATTAACTATCACACCCTATTATCTCAATCATCTCAATGCTTTGAACATTTTTGCTTTGAAACATATTCTTTTAGAGTGTTGGGACTTGCATGATGTGAGACACGAACATTTTACAACAGATTCCATGAAAACCTTGTTCAGGGATGTTCCCACTTGATGCCATCTTTGAATTCTTGAAAGATATTAACATTTTTCATCTGATAGTGGAAAGATTTTTAACAAAATTTCAGGTAGGTTTTTGAAGATGCATTTTAAGGAGTTGCATGAATGAATGACTTGCGTGTTGATTTTAACCTGGTGACAGCCCTGATATGGCCCTTTGCGGTCGGCTGGGCTGAGAGACATTACCTACCTTACCTTACCTCACTTTCAGGCTTTTTATCTTGTTTTCAAACATTCTGACAGCAATAAGCATTGATGGGGGAAACAAAAAAATTGATTAGACGTTTACAGAAAATAAATTTCCACGCTTTTTTTGTTTTTTTTGTTTTTAAAGCCACTTTGAAGAGAATAACATTATAAAAAAAAAAGGGTAATTTAATAAGGAAAGGACTATCCAGCTGGTTCTAGTCCGCAGAATTGCATCATCTGCTGCTAAGAATTTACAAAGTCCATTTCCAATACAAAGTAAAGCTTGAAATACAGGAAACAAGAACTGAAAAGTATTGTCATAACATGATCATTAGTCCACTGTCCCCAGAATGTGATTCACATGTTGCTGCCATAGTTTGACAGGTTCAGACCAAGTCATCAACAGAGTGTACACATTTTGATCAATTTCAGCATGATCAATTGATGATACACCAAGTTTGAAAAAGACTGGTTGATTTTACTGATCGTCAGATTATGAATGAAAAACACCACATGGCTTGTCTCCTCTAATGTCACAACACTGTGTGAAATGCTATTATTGTCTGTTTCAGCTCCATTTAAAATGTAGCCACCATGCACAGCTGTATCTGTCATGGGACTGTGAGTAGCGATGCATCTTCTTCACCATCAGATCGATCTGAACAGAGAGCAGACATGTTGATGATTCTTTTTTTTTTTTCTCTCTGTTTGAAGGAAGAGTTCTTCCTCAGTTCCTGCTCGTGGTCCATGTTTGTCATGAGTACAGTGATCCAAGAACAGGCAGTCTCCCAGCGCTGGAGATAAGATCATTTCTGAAAATTCTTTTGGGGCTGTTGTTTTGTTTTTTGAACTAGAGTGAAGTGAATAGCAGATCAGATTTTGACGAAATTGTCTGCTATTGATTTGTGAGATTACTGAATTTTGTGGGCTATATTAGATAGCAGGCTGGCTGCTTGTGTGTATGACATGAGTTTTGAAGTCAGAGCATATTTGTGAATTTGACAGAGTTTGAAATTACAGTGTACAGATCATTTTTTTTTTTAAATGATTTTTGTTTTTAAAGTTTGAACATTGTTTTTTTTTTTTTAGGGAGAAAACATCTCTGTACTATACATCTTGCTTGAGTTCAACTGAGATAGATCAATTTGCAAACTGAGCATTTAACTGTTTTGGTGGAAAAATAGAGATTATGCCATATCTCTGTCCCAAAATTTGCTTATTGGTTTTACAAAAAAAAAAAAGCGAAGCAAAAAAAACAAACAAACAAAAAAAACCTGAGATTTATTATGTTCTTACCAAAATAAATTTAGGTACTCCAGTCACATGTCTGTTACCACTTCAGGACAGATTACAGCTTTCCTTTGCCTGGAAACCCAGTCAGTGCCTAGAGGATGTTGAGCAATCCTTTTTCCTCTGCAAACCAGAGGTCACTCGGTTGTGAGTGACTGTGTTAGAGCAGGTAGGTGCAATTCTAGGACTTCTGCAAAGAAAGTGCTAAAAACTGCATGTTGGAATAGGACAGTGATGGTCGTTCTGTCATTCTCTTTGCTTGCGCATTTGATATCCCTCAGAAGCTTGTTCGTAACTTATTTATTGTATTGTCCAAATGTTAACTAGGAAAGTGTCCAGCACCAAGCTACACCATAACAATACCAAAAACCTAAACAATCATAACTGTTACAACTTGACTTTATGATGGCATTTTGCAGCAGTGTTATATGCATGACAACAGCTAAGTAAACTAATCCAAGATCAAATAGGTATCTATGGTTTCAACTCCATGTGCATGGGTTAACATACAATTGCACACTCGTGCATGTACATGTACACACGCACAAACACACACACGCACAACACACACACACACACACACACACACACACACACACACACACACACACACACACACACACACACACACACACACACACACAAACAAACACATGGACACACCCATACACGCATGCATGTACACACACACACACAGTTTACAGGCGTTTTACGGTTGAATGACATCGTTTTCAGGGAAGCAGTGGTGTGTCACTCTGACAGGGTGAACCAACAGGGAAGATGAGCCAGCCACCCCAGAGCGGAATCATCCAGAAGCTGGATGAGGTGGTGGTCAACAGGATCGCGGCAGGGGAGGTCATCCAGCGACCTGCCAATGCCCTGAAGGAGATGATTGAAAACTGGTAATGTAACAGCTTCCACATACAGATGTGGGTCCCCGAAAAAAAAAAAGAAAATACTTCCACTCTCTGATCTGCCACGCCTTTTATTTGATGCCCAAGAAACGAAAATGGAATTTGAGAATGAAACGTGATTGTTAGCTTGTGAATTTTCAACAAACTGCTTTTTGTTTTCAAATCTGGAATGCTAAAGTTGGAGGAATCACGAGAAGAGGGGAGGGAGGGGGAGGGAAACTATTTCTTTCATATGAAATGCTCACTGCTGGGTGTAGCATCTTTTGCCACAGTCTCGGATAGAGATCACTACATTCAAATTGCTTGTAGGCACACACGTGGATACTTTGATTTCTCAAGTTAATTGCAAAGAACTACTCTATACTAGTCTCTGGTGGTGAACCAGAACCAAATTGCCGGAAGCCAGTCATGTGTGAGTGTACATTCAGTGTCTCACAGTTTATTTCTTGACCCAGAGAGGAAGGGAAGTGACTGGATTCTCATTTAAGTTATCTGTATTGTCTGCTTCACTGCATATCACAGATTGCTGCGGAAGAAGTGTTTCTATGTTGGCAAAGCCACCTAGTGTTGTGGATTTAGCTACAGCTGTGAAGGAGCAGGGTTCAGGAGCAGAAGTCTCAGTTAGGTCGTACTGAAGAATACCCATGTATCATGCTGTCCATTTTCAAGAACTCACACACACATTGTGTTTATGGTGCTTGACTTTGTTGCTAGTAAACCTTATAGCCTTTGCTGCTGAGGTTGTTCCTAAAAATTAAAATGAAAGATGTTCCTTAAAATAAATCAAACTTTTACCTGCCAGTAGTTCTGTCATAGGGGCTGCATCTCTGCAGCTGATAGTTTAGGATTATATTTATACACTTATTCTCGCAATGCAGTGAAACCTGTTAAGTGTAATAAACTTGATAGTCAGTGGAAGGTACCCAAAAAATACATTTTAACCAGGATACTTGAACTGGATTGTGCAGTCTGGACGCGCGTTCCACCAACATCCAGGTGACAGTGCGACAGGGAGGCCTGAAGATGTTGCAGATTCAGGACAATGGCACAGGCATCAGGGTATGTGGGTAGATCTGAAGATGCTGCATGTTTAGGACAATGGCATAGGCATCTTGGTGAAAGAAGAGGCTGGTGGAGGAGAGGGGGCTGGGAAAAAGTGAGGTGTATGCGTGCATGTGTGTGTGTGCCCCTTTCACTAAAAGCTCTAGGGATGTAGCCTTCTCATTCTTTCCCACAGCCGTGCACATGGCACATGTTGTCTGTCGCAGTGACAGCTCTAGCTGGCGCACACCTTCAGCTAAATTCCCATGCACGGGAAGATGCTGTTTACCATATTTACTGACATGTAGACTCTCTCTCTCTCTCTCTCTCTCTCTCTCTCTCTCTCTCTCTCTTCTCTCTCTCTCTCTGTCTCTTTCTCTCTCTCTCTCTCTCTCTCTCTCTCTCTCTCTGTCTCGCTTTCCCTCTCTTAGTGACCAGGGATAGTGCAGACAGAGGCACTGACCCGGTTCTTGTTCTATGGTATGCATTCATTGATCAGGTGGGGGAGGTTACGTTACTGTGGTTTAGCACAGAAATCGTACTTTCTTTGTAGATGTAACCTTTCTTTCCAGTGCACACATTTGTGAGTAATCAACAAAAGTGCTGAAAATAACTGCTCAGTGCTCTATTTGGGACTGCTGTAAGGATACGGTGCTGCTGCTAGCATAGGGGGACTACATGTGTATAGGGAAGCCTGAAGACACTGCAGTAATATTGGCATCAGGGTGGTAAAGGGGGATGGTAGGATAGCGCATGTGTATATGATGTGAGGGGGCGGGGCAGCATGCAGGGAGGTGCGAAGATGCTGCAGTTGGGACAGCCATGGTGCCATTAGGGTATACAGAAAGCTGGAAGAAGAGAGGGAACTGGGAGACAGGTGAGTGGGTGTGGGAATCGACATGGAGGAGAACAAACAAGAGGAGGATTTTTGTAGGGTGTAGGGGACAGTTTGAAGATGCTGGAGGTTCAGGACAGTGGTGCTGGCATCAGGGTTTGTATGGTGGTGGTGGTGCTGGAGATGTCCCTCAGTACCTACGATTTTCTTTTCTTTGGGGAGAAGGGGGGAGGGAGGGTATGGGGAGAGTGGAGGGGATTGGGGTCATGGATTTTGCACAAGTTGGCAGTCCTTATATCAAGTGTGATGAGTTGTGTCGTAACATATTTGTCCATGTGAGAGTGTGTGTGTGTGTGTGTATGTGTATGTTTTTATATGTGTGGATGTTGACTGTGTGTGGAATATGTTACAATCTAGGAATGTATTGTTATCATTAATATTATTATTGTCATCATCATTATTTTTACTCCTATAGTCCCCTTCCACGTTATCATTAAACTCCCATTTGTGCCAAATATGAGAAGAAATGTGGTTGCTTGTTCTTCGCCTTCATTATTCTGAATGTTGTTTGGGTTGAAATACATTGTATTTTGTCGTATAATCTGTATGTCTGGATTGTCTTGCGGAACCAGTAACTTTTATTTTTTTTATTTGGCTATGTTGAATTAAGACATTTGGCTGACATATAAATTAAGACAATTGACTGACATTGAAATCAAGACATTTGGTGAAGTCAAGGCACTCAGGATGTCAGGGATGTGGTTAGGCATTGACACACAGTGAATTGCAAAGATATTTTCAGATGGCTGAAGAAGTTACTGTCCAGCTGGCCTATGGACAGAAGATTATATTAGGAAATTGTACAGCCTGTATTGGCTTAGAAGCAGTGTGAGTAGTAGAAATGGGTATCAGGTTCAGGGGATGCACGCCCTGACATTTTGGATCACACAGCCATAAGCTTAGCTGTAAATTAAACATTCTGAACCGTCTTTGCCATTTTTAGTCTGGACGCTAGTGTTTTGACAACCATCTTTTTTTGGGTGTCACAGGTTAAGGGGGACCATCCCTGAGAGGATGTCCTTCCTACACAAGTAACTTGCCTCAAACGTAAGGGTGGAGAGAAGGTTAGGTTGCCCAGGATCTGTGAAATAAGCTTAAGTCGAGATCAAGCCATGGAAGTCCACAAAGCGAAAGAAAATGTGCAAATAAAGCCACGAATGTGTTGAAAAGTGTGGGAAAATACAAGGCAGCCCTGATGAACTCCAACTGAGTTATGCTCCATTAGCACCTTGCTCTGGTCTCTTTGGAGAATAGCTGCTGAACGGTAGTGATTAGCTTTTGCTGGATGTTGAAATTTCTTTTATTTGTGGCTCATAGTGTCTCTGACTGTTCTTGAAGTCTGTAAACATGTAGCAGAACTCCCTTTGGTATTGAAGGTCTAAGATAGTTTCCATGGTGCTTCTGTTATTGTTGAATCCAGCGTGTTCTTTAGCAATTAGTAGTTCCTGCTTACAGCTATGGTCTTTTCAGAACGATTATAAGCATCGCTTTCTTTGAATGATTGATCAGGCTGATACATGTGGGGTAGAGGTAGAAATTGAATGTTTTGCCAATGCATTAGCATCATTAGCTCTCTATTTTGTGTGATTTCCTTTCAGCAGACAAACTGCAGAAGACTAGTAGAGACGTTCCATTTTAGGGCCTGAATATGCTAGAGATGACCCAAGAATTGCAAGGCTTTAGACAAGATATAGTCTAAAACATTGAAATTTCTAGCTACAACCCACCCCTTCCCCCCTCTTCTCCCCCCCCCCCCCCCTTCCCCCTCCCCCCCCCCCCCCCCCCCCCCCCCCCCCCCCCCCCCCCTCCCCCCCCCCCCCCCCCCCCCCCCCCCCCCCCCCCCCCCCCCCTCATCATGATTCATTTGGTTGACATGTTAAATCAAGACATGTTGATGTGAAGATATCTGATTGACTTGTCAGATCAAGACATCTGCTGGTTATGTTAAGTGAAGACATATAGTCGACAGAAACTTCGTTGAACTTGACGTGGTCTTTTCAAGTTTCAAAGATCATCTTGTGTTTCTGACTTCAGTTTCATTCTTACTTTTTGTTCACTCTGAATGTAGAATTTTTTGTGTGCTTAAGATTGGTTTTGCAGACTTCTGGGCTATGAAGGTGAGTTAAATGTAAAACCTGGAAATTGTTTAGGAATGCAGGCGAGACGAATTTTTGTTGAAGGAAAATATTCAAATGAAAAAACATGGAACCCCTCTGATAACACCTTATGATGAAGTTTTTGAGAAAATTGTAAACGAGTACTGAGGAAAGTGAACTAAAAACCTGTGGTGTGTGTGTGTGTGTGTGTGTGTGTGTGTGTGTGTGTGTGAGACAGTTTGTGCAGCAGCTTCTGCGCTTTTTTTGAGATTCAGCAGATGAACACACTTGGGGACAAATGCTTATGTGCATCTATGACCTGTCTGCTTGCAGAAAAAGAGGACATGAACATTGTGTGTGAGCGTTTCACCACCAGCAAGCTGCAGAAGTTCGAAGACCTGCAGAGCATAGCCACGTATGGTTTCCGTGGCGAGGCACTGGCCAGCATTAGCCATGTGGCCCATGTGACCATCACCAGTCGCACCCCACAGGCCAAGTGTGCTTTCAGGTCAGACCCAGGGGGTCCTGGAACTTGAAATCAAAATGTTTTGTTCTGTGTGTTTTCATATGGCTCAGCTGTATTTTGCACCCTCGTCTTCCCCCTCCCCGCCCCGGAATCCCTCATTTCCTCCATACCCTGCCAGCCATTTGTTGGATGTGACGTCATCTCTTCCTTGTCATTTGTTGTTTGCTCATGCCATTGTCTGTCCCCCATTATTTGTTGTTTGTCTGGGCCAATGTCTGTTTCTGCACCATTTATTCTTTACCTATGCCAGTGTCTGTTCCACATCATTTGTCTGTGCCAATGTCTGTTCCCCACCACTTATTGTTTACCCATGTCATTGTCTCCCATCATTTCTTGTTTGCCATCATTGCCTGTGTCATTGTCTGTTCTCTGTCATTTGCTTTTTGGTTGTGTCATTGTCTGTTCCTTGTCATTGTTTTTTGGCTGTGTTATTTTCTGTTCACTGTCATTTGTTTTTTGGCTGTGTCATTGTCTGTTCCCTGTCACTTGCTTTTTGGCTGTGTGTATTGGCTGTTATTGTCTGTTCCCTGTCATTATTTTTTGGCTGTGTCATTGTCTGTTCCCTGTCATTTGTTTTTTGGCTGTGTCATTGTCTGTTCCTGTCATTTGCTTTTTGGCTGTGTTATTGGCTGTTATTGTCTGTTCCCTGTCATTCATTTGCTTTTTGGCTGTGTCATTGTCTGTTCACTGTCATTTGTTTTCGTGTGCCACAGTCTGTTGCCTTTCACTTGTCTTTCGCCTGTCCATTATCTGTGCATTGTCATTTATCATTCCGCTGTCCATCGTCATTCAGTGTCCGGTCATTTGGCTGCCCCATTATGGATGTGTGTTTTTGTAGGAAAATGTACTCAAATGGTTAGAACTTTCACCTGTGGAGCTTCGAATTTTGATACGTGAAGCTGACAATCATTAGTTCAGAGCTCTGACAATCATTAGTTTCAGAGCTCCCGTGCAAACAGATTTTTAAGGCTTGAAAACTTTCTGTCCGCTCAACTGGAATACCTGGTGAGTCGGATTTTTTTCACCTGGGAGCTTCGAATTGAAAACTGTCTGTCAGAGCGCTCAACTGGAATACCCGTGGAGTGAGGTCAGGCTTGAAGGTCAAGGCAATGGAATTGAGAGATGGAATGAACTTTCTCCTTCATTCATGTCGTGTCCCAGACACTGTGCTAGTTCAGTGCCCTTATGGCCATAAGGCATATGGGACTTTTAGTTTTTAACATTTGTGTCTTGATATTCGGCTGCCCCCCGTCCTTTGTTCCTTGTGGGGAGGAAATTAAAACTGGGGTCAGTATAAGAGCAGATCAAAAACGCTTCTGTCTTCTTCTCCATGAACTCCATGGAGAGCCATGGGGGCGCCACACTGCAGAACGGTTCACGACGTTCCTCCAAGGTTCCGCCAGTTCTGTCGGTTGTGAACTGGAAGGCATGGGTCTCTGCTAATGCATTTCCTGTCCACTCAGCAACTTGGTCGGTTCCATAAGTTCTTTTTTTTCAACAGCTCTCTGGAAGATTGTTAGAGCAAGGTGACTGGATCTTGCTGTATGGCCGTAACCAATGTGGTTTTCTTTTCTTGACTGATTTCGGCAGATTTTCGTATGGTCCTATGTACTGCCTGATGGTTTGACTCAACGTGTTGATTCGTGACATGATCAGTATGTCTGATGTTGAGTATTCTGAGGTAACATCTCATTTCCATGGCTTGGATTCTTCTTCTCAGATCGGCTGTGAGGGTCCACATCTTGTATGCGTACAGGAAGATGAAATATACTAGAGTATGCAGGAGCCAGTCTTATATTTCATGGAGATGTTCAACCATGCACAAAGGGCTACAAAATTACAGACCTCTGTGTTTTTTTTTTTTTTTTTTTTTTTTTTGTAACGAGAATAATGATTAAGAGTTCCATTTATTGAGCACTTTTCTCTTTTCAGAAACTCTCCAGCAACTACCAAAATTTATCCCTTTGTTGCCAGTCCTGTCTAATATAACATTCCAACAGAGAGCAAATTGATATTTTTCAGCTGACAGATGAACTTGAACTGAAGTTATTGTTTTAAAGAGATCACACACTTGCAAAGGTGATTCAATTCATCTTAAATTGTGTGCAAAAATTCTAGTAGTGGGTGTAGTTTGCTGTTGGAAATGTCTGTTGTCGATAGATAAAGATGAGTGTTGTGGTTACTTGACTAATTGTGGAAAATCCAGAATCTGTCAGTAACCTTGATGCCCGCTCCCTATTTCTTGGGGGGTCTCAGAATTATGTACAACCAAAGAAGTTTGGAATGAGTGCAGATGCAATTGTACAGTCTGCACAGCCTTTTGAGCTATTCTTGGTGATTCAGCCGTGCCAAGGGAGTTAACCTGCCCACAGTCACGTTGAATGGACTAAAAATTTCATTGTTCATTCAAAATAACACTTGGCACAAGCTCAGAGAATAATGTTTTAAAACTTTTTAGAGTTGAATCAAAGCCCTGAGCGAATAATGGCATTTGTTGAATAACCCTTAACCTCATACAGTTTATCTTGATGCTTACAACTTCTCGGAGAAACTGTTTGGGAACGAAACAGAGGACCTCCCTTGGTTGCCGGTATAGGGTGGAGTTGTAGTAACCAGAAAGTGATGCCAGACAGTATTGGGCGGAATGGTAGATAAAGGGTTAAACTGTGTAACAGAACTCTTAGGCTGTCTGAGCATACACCATGGTTGAGGTAATAGAGGCACCCGAAGTGTTGGTAGGAAATTGGAGTGGCACATCTGAGCATACACCATGGGTGAGGTAATAGAGGCACCTGAAGTGTTGGTAGGAAATTGGAGTGGCACCTCCAGAGATGTGATGTCACTGGACTCTTGAGGGGCTTCAGATTTCTCACTTTAGCCCTCAGCATATCGGTAATTCTAGGGAGGAGCTGGGTAGGGCAGAAAACTCTCACAAACGTGTGCCTGTGGAGGGGTTCAAACCTGCAGCCTGCGATTCTGCCTTTGTACTGTGGTGACTGTCTGTCCAGTTGTTGATATAGTATGAGGAAAATTTGGTATGAAATCTGTACACGTCATAAATATATGTACATACATACATACACCAATACATACATATATATATATATATATATATATATATATATATATATATATATATATATATATTAGTGCCTGATCCTGTTGTTGATATAGTATGAAGAAAATTTGGTGTGAATTCTGTACATGTCAATAAGTATACGTGCATATGTATGGTAGTGTCTGGTCCTGTTGTTGATATTGTATGAAAAAACTTGGGTATGGAATCTGTACATGTCAATAAGTATAGTATATATGTATGCTAGTGCCTGATCCTGTTTGATAGATTATGAAGAAACTTGGGTATGAAATCTGTTCATATCAGTAAGTGTTTGAGCATATGTATGTTAGCATCTGGTCCCTTTCCCTTTTCTGTCCCATCCACAACAGAAATGGTTATGGTGTATCAGTATCGAGGCCTTCAGTTTGTTTGCAAATGGATGGTTTTTTACACTGTTTTCAGAGGGCAGTTTGTGGATGGCAAATTGAAGGAAGCTGTCAAACCCTGTGCAGGCAAGTAGGCACTCAGATCACGGTGAGCGAATCAGTTTATGCTGTGTCTGGTTTATCAAATACTCTGGATCTTCTCAAAACCACATCTAGTTAACATAGGGGTTAACAGAACTGTTTACCTGTATGATTTTGCCATAATTTGTACCCATGTTCAGTAGAAATACAAGTACGACAAAAAAAAAAAAAAAAAATTGTGCATGTTTGAAAAAAATTGCAGAGATGGAAGTTCTTTAATGGTAAGTTTAACCATGGTGGTGACTAGGTGTGCTTTGAATTTGATCAAAGAGGCAACTTTCATGGGGTGAAATGTCTCTAGCTGTGTCTGCTTTTTTCGCAACATGCTGATAGGTAGGTACACATTNGATGGCCTCTCAATCCAAGGATAAATGATAAACGGACTATGTCCTTTCTTCAATCAGCCCTCCACCTGGAGAGCTACAAGGGGCAGATATAAAAAAAAATATGATGATGTGCGCAGTACTGAACTCCACTTTCCACCATCGGACACCCAAACATATCTGAGTTGTTGAAAGTTATCAGTACTTTCTGGCTAAGTCTGAAATGTTTAAACAGGTTTTGCTTGTAAGATTTTGAACTTCGGAGTCCGAAGCATCAGCAATGGCCGATGTGTGTTGGGAACTATGCAGTCAGACTAAAAAAAAAAAAAAAAAAAAAAAAAAAAGGGTTGATTTAGATATGACTGTTCTAGAACAGGGGGCATGGAATTTAATTGAACATGGAGGATCAGTTAACTTAAACTGGATTCGTTGTGGGACCGATCGTCTATCTATCTGTCTGTCTGTCTATCTTACTTTTTCTTTTTTTTTTTTTTTTTTTGCTGTCCCAATCTCTGCGCCACCTCAGAGGCAGTGCACACACGCCGCTCATTCTGACACCCCGTCCACATCCACAGCCAGGTCGGCCCCGCCGGAGCCCCGGCCCCAGCAATCCACAGGGAGCAGTCAATGTCAAGTCGTCAAGAGGCAACCCACCGGAGAAGACACTGCACTGCTGCCGAGTCACTTCGGTGGTGTTCAGTGGCGCCTGTTTTGATCTAACATACGCAGGACACCACCTACTAAGCCCCCTACTGACGACAATAATTGCTTAGTCGCGGAGCCGGCGCGAGTGAGCTCTCCCTCCGGAGGGCGCCACCACGTCGTCCAACGACAGCCCCCATGGACTCCCAGATACCGGTGACCCCGACGGATCCAAACCAAGGCCACAGACGTGGAGAGGACATCGAAATTGAGGTCACCATGAGAGCAGGGCATGAAGGGCCACAGAATTTGAGACATTTTTTTTTTTAATGCTGATCGATGAGAATGAGGATGATTAAGATGATGCTACGGATTTCCATTTTGGTCTGAGACTACATGACAGGGCTGTACTCTACGCTTCCTTTCATAATATATCCCGGCCCGAGAGATACAGGCACCTGCAGTGTTGGTAAGGAAATTTGAGCAACACTCTCAGAAACGCATCCATTAAGTGGATGAAACTCGACTGTGTGGTCCCAGTCTTCCCAACTGAGTCCGCAGCAAACTCACTCTGGGTAGGAGCCGGTCGAGGCAGAAAAACCCACATGACTCTGATGGGATTCGAACCCACGACAAAAAAAAAAAGCTCTTAGATACTCTTGGTTGATACTGTTGAACTGATGGCATTGGCAGACGGCAAAGTGTTGGACCATGACGAACTGAATAGTCTCCTCGTTTTGTCGGAGTGATTTCCTGCATGGTAGATTAAAAAAAAAAAAAATCGGTTATCCCGACTAATATACTAGTCTGGATATCCGTATACATATATAACGTTTAATGCGATTTGACCAATGAAAAACTGTTATGAAAATGGGCACACAAACTGAATTTGATAGCTGTGAAGAGAGAGAGAGAGAGAGAGAGAGAGAGAGAGAGAGAGAGAGAGAGAGAGAGAGAGAGATTTAGCATTTGTTTCTTCTTCTTCGTTGCAGTTGTTGTTGTTGTCGATATGTTCCACTTGTATTCCTTATGTCTCATACAACAGGCTTATACAAACACCACCCCGCCGCTCCCACGTCTGTTATCTCCCCTCCCCCCCCTCCCCCCCCCCATCCTCTCTCTCTCCCACTTCCTTTTCCCTCTCCCTTTTTCTTTTGTATAAATGAAAAGAAGAAAAAAAATGAATGTGACGGATCTTAGGCTATTTGACATTTTCGTCCCCTTCCCATTCCCCCACCCCCTCCACACCCCTTCCGTCACTCTTTGTTATCTCAACCAATCAACACCGGCCGTTTTACACCGTCCCTCGCCCATTGGCTCAACGGCGCGAGCCAAGTCGGGGTCAAGGCCGGCTACGTGTTTCTCTGCTGTGCGCGCGCCGCTCGCTGCGCTGAGACCTGTATAGCGCGTCAGGTCAGGGCGAGGGAAAAGCAGACGACTTTTTCCGTCCGTGCGGTAGGCCTAGTTTGTAAGCCTAGTGGCAGATTGGTCGGTGTACAAGCAGCATGGAGATGTCAGTGAGAGTTGCGGTGAAGGATTTA
>JADBJO010004071.1:7500-10000 GCA_016801955.1 Conus betulinus | reverse complement strand
TGGAATACTTGTCAAGTCAGCTCCCCTTGTAGACACTTACTTTTAACGCCTGGGCTGAACACGTTGAATCATCTTGCGGGGAAATTCCTTCCCGGAAAACGTGTTTTACTCTGGCATGATTTTTCTGTTTGGAAAACATTGCACTTTGGTGAATAGAGACTTACGAAACTGTGTGAGATACAAAAAAAACAAACAAACAAACAAACAAACAAACCCAAAAAAACCCACCCCAACGACGTGTTAATATAGATATGAACTTGGTGCTTGTCAGTTTTCTGTGTGTAGGCCACCAGTTTATTTTGTAAGTGACTTTTTTAATCAGTAGTAACGATACTGTCATCATTGTTTGGGGTGTAGGAGTGGGTTTGGACAAGTTTTGACATTTCATTTATACCTCTTTATATATGTTTTCTTTACATATTTGTAGATGTCTGATGTGTGTTTTGCTATTGAATTTCTTACCTTTTAATTAAAAAAAAACAAACTTTTGAAGAATAGTTACAGGAAGTGCAAACAGAGAGAGAGAGAGAGAGAGAGAGAGAGAGAGAGAGAGAGAGAGAGAGAGAGAGAGAGAGAGAGAGAAGACGGACACACACACACACACACACACACACACACACACACACACACATACATATACATACATATACACACGCACCCACGCACGCACACACACAACACACACACACACACACACACACACACACACACACACACAACATACATACATACATACACGCACCCACACAACACACACACACACACACACACACACACACACACACACACACACACACACACACACACACTCTCTCTCTCTCTCTCTCTCTCTCTCTCTCTCTCTCTCTCACTCTTTCACCTCTCTCTCACACACACATACACACACACACACTGTCTCTCTTTCTCAGAGAGAGAGAGAGAGAGAGAGAGAGAGAGAGAGAGAGAGAGAGAGTTTGCCATGTGGATGGGGTCAGGGTTGCTTATCACCGTGCCCGCTGTGACGTGTTACCAAACTGGCCAACGGCCCGGGCCTTCTGAAGGACAGCTTGTCCCCGGTCACTGGCCACAGGCTGTCTGCCCAAAGGTCACTGGCCTATCGGGCGACAGCGGCACGGACCATCTGCTGTTGTCTGGGGACCAGATGGACATAGAGGTGGGAGCAGGAAAGGGACGGGGGAGGGAGGTATGGAGAGGAAGAGATGCATTTAAAGAAGGGATGGGTTTGCGCGTGTGCGCGTGAACACACATACACCTACGAGGCACGCACACTATCTATACACGTGCCCGTACACACACACACACACACAAATACAGGCGCGCGCGCACACACACACGCATACACCACACACACACACACACACACGCACACGCACACACACACGCATACCTGTACGCGGTGCAACAAACACACTCAAACGCATATGCGCGCACAAACATACGCAAACGCATGCGCGCGCGCGCGCACACGCACACACACACACACACACACCACACACACACACACCACACACACACACACCGCACGCGCACACGCTCCCCCCCACACGCGCACGCACACACACACACACACACACACACACACACACACACCACACATCACACACCTGTGTGCATGCACGGACACACGCAAACACATTTGTCACTCACACAGGCGCATGCTCGTGCGCACGCGCTTACACACACAGCACACACACACACACACCACACACACACACACCACAGCACGAACACCCACAACCACTACACACCACCCACACACCACTACATGACACACGGGACACACATCACACGAGACACTACAGCACACACACCCCATGTGCCTGTACATCTCTCTTCTCGCGTGTCGGTCGGTCTCTTCTCTCTCGATTATGAATATTGAGCAGTACATTAAAAGGGCTGATACCACTGCATGGGCATTTTGCACACTTCGCACGTGCACAGCTCGCACAACACACACGCATACACGCATAAACACACAAACACACACACGCACACACACACACACACACACAACACACACACACACACAACCACACACGAACACACACACACACTCTCATACTCACGGAATCACTCTCTCTCTCTCTCTCTCTCACACACACACACACACACACACACACACACACACACACCACACACAACAATGATCTCTCATGAACCAGAAATAAACCAGGGGGGGGGGGGGGGGGGGGGGGGGGGAATCGCCTCCCAATTTGCGTCTTTCACGAGCTCCCTGATGAAGCAGCCAGGTCCGATATTGATCAGGCTTTGTAACGGCAACTGATAGGTGATCAAGAAGGCGCCGATCTGAAGCAGCGTCACGGTGACAAGAGACGTCGAGCAGTGTGAGCAGGGCTTCAGGGTGTTCATGCAGGAAGAAGGTTTTCACCCTGTCGTAATGACGCCGTGAAATGTGGCTGCTGCGACCACCCCATGAAATTTGGACGCACAGTAAAATTTCATGAGACACTGATGCAGTCTTTTACTTTTTTTTTTCAAC
>JADBJO010004071.1:0-2500 GCA_016801955.1 Conus betulinus | reverse complement strand
AGGCTTTGAACAGAAACAACGAAGAGAGAGAGAGAGAGAGAGAGAGAGAGAGAGAGAGAGAGAGAGAGAGAGAGTATGTACATATGTGTGTGCGTGTTTGTGTGTGTGTGTGTGTGTGTGTGTGTGTGTGTGTGTGTGTGTGTGTGTGTACGCGCGTGCGCACGTGTATTTATATCACAAAGCATGGAACAATCTGGAAATAATTTGTAAAACTGGAAGGACATTTTCTGGAACTTTCAGGAAGTGCATGTGTGGCCATCAAGAATAAGAAGATTTAGGAAGTTTCGTTGCCTGTGCATGCGTCTTCTTGCAGATAATCATCTCGTGGTAAAGGGAAGTTGTCGATCTAAAGTAATTTAACATTACAAGCCAAAGGCAAGCTCGACCTGTTTGTAACACTGCTCATTGCTGCCCTACCTGCCTGCGCTTTCTGCGGGGGTCTTTTGGAAATGGCCTTTTTATGCTTTTGTGTCTTTGTTTTTAGCGAATGGTCTTTTTTTTTTTAAAGTTTGTTGCTTTCTTACTTTTTTGTTTTCTATGGGGGGGGGGTGGGGGTGGGGGGTGGGGGGGTTCTTTTAAGCCTGGGACCGCAAGTTTAAAGAGAATGCCATTAAGCTCTGCTCCACAGCAAGAAGGTCGGCCGTTTTGCTATCGTGCCCTTTATTTTGTTTTGCTTGTTTGCGAAGCTATCATAGTTGTCTTTGTTGCGCTTTACTTCTTCAGCCTGTGCGTTTATTTCTGCCTACATGTGGACAGCCTGAAGAGGCCATTTGTGCTTAGCTGGGTTCGATCATTATCTTGGTGATTGCCCAGCCGACCGCAAAGGGCCATTTCGGGGGCTGGTCGACTGGGTACAATGATAAAATATTGATAGGCTAGCCTTCGAGCTCTCGAGGTAGGCTGGAGGATTCGGGCGTGTGAGTGTTTTAGCAGTGTGTGTGTGTGTGTGTGTGTGTGTGTGTGTGTGGTGTGTGTGTGTTGACGCATAAGATGGAGAGCGAAAATTACCTCAAATAAACTCTGTTAATTAGACTACATTAATCTATCAAATTATCTATCTGTGTATCTCTCTGTCTGTCTATCTATCTATCTGTCTGTCTATATATCTATTTGTCTATCTGTCCGTCTGTGTACCGTTCTATAATTTCTCTGTCTGTCTGTCTGTCTGTCTGTCTCTCTCTCTCTCTCTCTCTCTCTCTCTCTCTCTATATATATATATATGTAATATATATATATATATATATATATATATATATATATATATATATATAATATAGTGCACTATTAGAGAGAATGGGGTGAAGGATATATAAGATGCTCTTTGTAGCTTGCAGGCAGTGAAGACTCCATTTACCTTGTTTGCGTCGCAGATGAACTGGATGATCAACGGAGAGGTATTCCGTTCCGTCTGTCTCCCTCTTCGGAAAGGTGTTCCGTTTTTTCTGTCTAATCATCGTGATCCTCACTGATCCTCCAGTGAAAAAAAAATAGAGCTGAAATTCTCAGCCCCCTCCTCCCCTGCTCGTTGGTCGGACGTGGCATGATGGCCTTTTGAAAGATTGGGTTGTGCTGATTCTCTGCTAGCTCAGGGACTCAGTCATTGCCATTAGAGCGCCGGACTCGTAATCTTTGTGATCCTAGGGTTACGGGTTCGAATCTCCGCCGGGGCCACTTCGGTACAGGGGGATTTTTTCCTTCAGAGTTAACATTGGTTCTGACTTCATTTCCCATACAGTCCTTCGAATGAGACTATAAACCGAGGTTCCGTGTGTGAACACACGCACAACATCTTGCACACACGTCAAATCCCGTCACCAACTTTCGGAAGGGAAGGCTAGTTTGGCCGTTGGTATGGATGACACGTCACACATAGCATGCACCCTGCGTGAGAAATGAAAAGAATGAAGAAAGTAAGGAAATTGAGTGAACGATATCGAACGATATTGTCTGGACGACACGCGAAACGACTGAATGAAGCGCCAGCTGGCAGCTCTTCAGTCGGCACTACCCAGATAGGCAGCCCGTTGTGTAAACGAGTGTTGATTGTAAAGCGCTTAGGGTTTGGTCTCTTGCCGATATATAAGTAGTCATGATAATAAAAATGATGATAATAATAATTGTCAGTTGGGCTGCAGTAGTTAGCTGCCTTGGTGTTTGGGGATCAGACCAGACACAACTACACATGGCCCAAGGCAGCAGTTGCTGAGTCTGTCTGTTTGTCTGTCTGTCTGTCTGTCCCATCTGGCGGATGGCGTCTTTACGAACGATATTGATTGCTTGGTGGGAATAGCATTTCCAGGGCTCTGCGCTCTCTCTCTCTCTCTCCTCTCTCTCTCTCTCTGTTTTCTGGATTTGCTCATTTAGAATGGTATTTCATTCTGAAATGTTTCTCAGTGTCATAACAGATAGATGGCACAGAATAAATTACGCAAGATTTAAGTTGAGAACTTTAGGTTTTAATGCGCCAAAGCGGTTGAATGTGAAAATCCACCGAATCTCC
>JADBJO010004070.1:206381-214165 GCA_016801955.1 Conus betulinus | reverse complement strand
CACGCGAAACCCGGAACGATGGAATCCGTTTCTCCCTCCCCCTGCATTCCCAGCTTTTTGTCACCTTATGGTGCCAAACCCCACCCAACCCAACCCACCCCAACCCACCCCACCCTTCCCCCACCCTGTTTTCCTCCGACCCCACCCACCTCTACAGCCACACCATCCCTGACCTCACTATTGTGGACACAGTCCCCTCCTCTTCCCGCCCCTCACGTCTCCCATACTTTCCATCTCTCCCCTCTATCCACAAACCCCTTAACACCCCTCACCCCCCCCCCCCCCCCCCCCCCCCGCCCCTACCCCCCCCCCCCCCCCCCTCCCCCGCCGGGGGGAAAAAAATTATGTAAATATGGCTTTGAAGAAAAGCAAAGTCTTTCGTTACTTTTTCGTCCTTTCTTTCTTTCTTTTCTTTTTTTTTCTCTTTCTTCTTTCTTTCTTTCTTCCTTTCATTCTCTTTCTTTCTTTCTTTTCTTTCTTCCTTACTTCTTCCTTCTTCTCTTTCTTTTTTTCTTCCTTTCTTTCTTTCTTCTTTCTTGCTTCCCTTCTTCTTTCTTCCTTTCCTTTCCTTTCTTCCTTTCTTGATTTCTTCTTTCTTCCTTCTTCTTTCTTTTTCTTACTTTCTTCTTTCTTTCTTCCTTTCTTCCTTTCTATATTTCTCTATCATTCTTTCCTTCTTCCTTTCTTTCTTTCTTTCTTTTTCCTTATTTCTTCTGTTCTTCCTTCCTTCCTTTATTTCTTCCTTTCTTCTTCCTTTCTTTCTTCCTTTTTCTTTCTTCCTTTCTTTCTTCCTTTTTTCTTCCTTTTTTCTTTTTTCTTTCTTTCTTCCTTTCTTTCTTTTCTTCTTTCCTTTTTTCTTTCTTTCTTTTCTTCTTTTCTTCTTTCTTTCTTTCTTTCTTTCTTCTTTCCTTTTTTGTTCCTTTCTTTCTTCCTTTTTTCTTTCTTCCTAACTTTTTTCTTTCTTTCTTCTTTTTTTTTCTTTCTTTCTTTCTTTCTTCCATGTCTCCTGAAGGCATGAGAACGAAGCGGATAGAACAGAGATTGGAGGGGAAAAAGGTTTAAAAAAAAATAAAGTAGAAATGTGGACAAACTGAAGATTCTACTTCATCCCCCCCCCCCCCTCCCCGTTCCCTCCATCCCCCCTCCCTCCCTCCAACGCCCACACTTTACATTTCCTGATCCCTCTTTCCCATGTTGAATCCCCTAGACTGCATTTAAACACGCCTACGTGCATGCGTAGATGCTTGCATGCACGCGCCGTCACATACGAACGCGCACGCGCACGCGCGTGCTCGTACACACACACACACACACACACACACAATACACACACACACACACGCGCGCGCGCGCGCGCGCGCACGCACATACGCACACACACACACACACACACACACACACACACACACACACACACATGCATGCACACACGCACGCACGCACGCACAATTCCCTTGCCCTTGTCCCCCCCCCCCCCCCCCCCCCCCCCCCCCCCCCCCCCCCCCCGCCCCAACTCTCTCTCTCTCTCTCTCTTGTCGTTGTTCGTTTCTTTGTGTGTGTTTGTTTGTTTGTCTTCCTTCTTTCCATTTTTTTCTCTTCTTCTTCTTCTTTCTGCACATCCTGTTACTGTTTGTTTATTTCGTTCTTCTATGTCCATTAACTTGTCTTCTTCTTCTTCTTCTTCTTCTTCTTCTTCTTCTTCTTCTTCTTCTCCAAAATAAATGTTTGAGACAACGCACAAGAATATACAATAAATCGGGCAAATCAATACTAGCAGGAGCTTATACTCTAAAATGAAGAGGTATTGAGACAACATGAACAGAGAGAGAGAGAAGAGAGAGAGAGAGAGAGAGAGAGAGAGAGAGAGAGAGAGGATCATATCAATGGGCTGAGCGTGTTCCGAACTTGGCAGTAGGTAGCTTGCAACACAGGCAGGTTTATAACACTAGAAGCTCAGTACAATTTCCTTTGGGTCCGTTACAGATATATATCATACAAGTGGTCAAGACTTACATAACCATACAGATGATGATATGACCGACACAGTTAGCGTGCAGGCATAATGGAATCTATGTCTACGAACTCAGTCTTATGAATGAGCCATTGAGAAAGGAAATCAAGAAGTCTATTTTTTAGTGTGCGTGTGTGTGTGTGTGTGTGTGTGTGTGTGGAGGGGGGGAGGGGGGAGCAATACATTCGTCATTTCGATGTCTATGTGTCCGCTTAGTGAGGATTGCTTTCAGAATAAGGATTTCTCTAAAATCTACACTGCACAGAGAATGCGTGGCGAATAACATGATGATGTTGAAGATAGAATCTACATGATTTTTTTTTAAAATCAAATGCAGTTACAGTAAATGGTTTATCTGTTTGCGGTCTAAATGCATTCAGACATTTTGCATTCACTAAATCTATCAATGTTTGCCAAAAATTGTTGAATGATCCTGCTGAGCCAAAAGTGTCCTTTAATATGTTTCAGAACATACTTTGATAGATGGTCAGTAGAAAGATTTCTTTCAATACAACATTGGTCCCAAGGCATTTGTGTGTTTTTTCTTCATTTGACTTTTTTTTTTTTTACATCAAAAGATTCATTAAACTACGAAAAACAGTATTCCAGCCTTTCTCAACATAAGATTTAGATTCCATTTTGCAGAGCTTTCTAGACAAACATGACCGTATAGGAATGTTACACTATAGTCTTGAACCTTTAACACTGGATATCAACTTCTTGAAACATAAATGCGTATTCAAACGCTTATCATTTTTAATGTGATTTGTTTCGTATTTATTTCATTATTGCTGCTTTACAATCAGAAAGGGTAACTAAATTCATGTCAACATCATGTTTTGTTGAAATTGTTCATAAGAAATAAAAGTGACCTTTTGAAGCAAGAAATATGCTACACCACACGATGTGTTCTGTGTTGATCCATTCTTCTCTACAATAATCATTTAGTCTAACGTGTCTTCTATGATTGTAAAACACCGTTTCCACACAGAGTTCATTGCGATTCTTAGATTTAACTTGCAGAGAAAAATCTGTGTGTAGTGAATGTATTTAAATAGTTTTTTTTCAATGTGATCAAAGAAGGATGCTAAATCTTGTCACAGTCTACAATTTCTGGTATTTTGGTGAAGTTTTCGCAACCAGGCTTATTAAACAAAGTAGGAAACGTGTTCGATTCTCGGTATCCGAGGCAACCGTTTCTGATACTTTTTATGTACCGTTTCTTTTCATTCATTTTGTGTGGCTCCTTTTTTTTTTTACACACATTTGTAACAATAACTTTGGAAAGTTTGAAAGAAAGTGTTTTGTGTCATAGGAAGAAGTGCCGTAGGTGAGTTATTTCTGATCAGAGATTTTGTAATCGCGACCCTAGACAGAAGAAGTAGTTGCCTTCCTATCCAAATTCCAAGCAAATGTTTCACGTCTTCTAATTTGTCCGTCATATTGTAATACAGTTGTAATTCATCGATAAACACACTTTGATAGTTTTAAACCTTTTGTAGATTTCAAGACAAACCTACGTGACTCATGTGACGAACAGTAGTTTTACAGCACCTTCATCAAATTGCACTTGTGTTCCCAAGTTCAAGTACAAATCTGATACATAAACGAATATTTCCATGTCTCAAATAATGTTTGATAACTTTTAAAAGAAACCCCAGAATTGTCTGTGTATTGTGAAAGTTTTATTCAACGGTATGAATAGATATCCGCATATGTCTACATTCTCGCGTGTCTTTGATGCTTGAATATGAACACATAGGATAAATAAGTATAGAGGCAGTGAGCTACCCTGTCTACACCCATGTTCAATCTTAAACGAGTCGGAAACCTGACTGTTAACAAGGACGCATGATTTCGTACACACGTAAAATGTCTGCCCATTCGCGAAAAACAACAGTGTTGACGATTAAATGTTTTTCAGTACTATGAACATTAAATCCCAGCTAACTAAATCAAATGCTATCTCGAGGTCAATGCCCAAGAAAAGCCCTGATTTGATCTTTGAAGTCAGCAGCTGCCTCGTAATTGAACTTATACAGTACCATGCTAAATCATTGTCGAACTCGTTAAGGTAATATACACTGAATTTTGTAGTCATCTGACATATTTTGTTACTGTTGCTATTGGTGATGATAAAGCACTGAAGAAGGAAGCTACTGGGGATACAAGCACTGAAGAAGGGAGGTAAATACATTTTTTGGCGGGAGAACAGGATGGGGATGAAGGAAGAGGGGACGGAGAAAAAAGCAGACTTCAGAGCTCAGAGGTAAATTTTCAGGGACTTTTTTCCTGTGTTTGTGACATAGGAATTTGGTGCAAAGACCGCAGTGCTGAAAAAAGTTGAACCTATCATTATTTAGTGAACAAATTGAGCGGGAACACCGTAAGAGCACTTCAGATGTCTGAAAGTTCCATTTCGAAACTTCTGGAACGATTTCACTGAAGTGGATCAGTAAAAAGCCAGCGTCAAACACTCAAGCTGTACTCCCAGATCTGAAATTAGTGACCGCGTTTACTTGAACATTTTCGAGACTTCTTCTTCCAGCGGATCGCAGAAAGTCTTCAAAAAAAATTCACTGGAGAAGGAAACAGTGTGGTCGTTCATGCAAAGAGCGTGTCAGGGAAACTTCTCTCGATGGATTTCGAAAAAAAGAATCCGTGTTTAGGGAGACTGTGATCAGATACATGAACAGAAAGTTCAGGGGATACTGATGTGGGGGACAGACTGGACTGGACTGTGAAGGATTAGTGGAAATACCGCAGAAGAGCGTGGCGCCAACGCCTAGATCTTGGGACTGAAGAGGACGACATCTACCAACTCGACAGAGCAGCTCAATGTACCATCTTCAGGCTGCGAACAGGACACTGCCAGCTCCTCTCCCGTCTCTCATTCCTCTCAAAATCTCTCATAATGCCCAGTGCCCTTGTGGCACAGGCTCCCAAACTCCCACCACATCTTACAGTCCTGTCCTTCCCTTGAAGCGTGAGACGCCAGACGTGGCCCAGTCCCATTGAGGTCCAGGTGAAGCTGTGGGGACCGGTGGGGTCGCTGCGGCGGACTGCTGACTTTGCCTTACCAACAGGATTGAGGATCTGGCATGGCTGGGAACGCGAAAGAAAGAAACAAACAAAAAGAAGCAAAGACATTTGTTTTGTGATGAAATTATGAGTCACATGATGAACTTTCACATAGTAACAGTGTGGCGAGAGACTCCTGAAGAAAATGGCGATTAGAATGTATGAGTATAGTTTGTGGTCTTCCACATGAAGTCTCGAGTCATGATGTGGGAATGTGTTTCATACTTTGGTGTGGGTGATCTCGTCTTCGTGAGAGAAACAATGAACTCTAAAAGAAATACATTCAGGTGATACAGGACCACCTTCACCTTCCGGTCAGTAATTACTACCAAGTTTTAAGAAGAACTATCACTAAGTCCGCCAAACAGCAGTGACAGATAAGTAACAAGACAAAACACGGCATGTTTTTCCCGATCTCTTAGGTCTTCTTTAGGCAAAGATAAACAACATTCAGAAGAATTTGAGAAGTGATCGCTCGCTTCTTTGTATTCATTGTCCTGAATGTTGTCTATACATTCTTCTTCTACATCCTTTCTACTTGTGTTTCTTCTTCTTCTCTTCTGTTCATCGTCTTCTTCTTTCTTTCTTCTTCTTCTTCTTCTTTCTTCTTCTTCTTCTTTCGTTCTTCTTCTTCTCTTCTTCTTCCCCTTCTTCTTCTTCTTCTCGGGCTCTTCTTGCGTTCTTCTTCTCCTCTTCTTCCTTCTTCTTCTCTTCTCTTTCTTCGTTACTTATTCGTCTTCTTCTTTCTTTCCCTCCCTTCTTCTTCTTCTTTCTTCTTCTCTTCTTCTTTTCTCTTCTTCTTTCTTCTTCTTCTTTTCCTCCTCCTCCTCGCCTTCCTCCTCCTCCTCTCTCTTGTCCTTCCCCTCCCCCTACTTCTTTCTCCTTCCTCCTCCCTCCGTCTCCTCCGCCTCTTCCTGCCCCTTTTTTCATTCCTATTCCTTCTTTTCAACCGCGTCTTCTTCCTTCATCTCTCTCGCTCTCTCTCTCAACCTCCCGTCTCCTCTCTCTCTCCTCCTTCTCTCTCTCTCTCTCTCTCTCACTCCTCTCTCTCCTCGTGTCTTCCCACTCTCTCTCTCTCTCTCTTCTCTGCTCTCTCTCTCTATGTCTCCTCCCACTCTCTCTCTCTCATCTCTCTTTCTCTCTCAGTATGTCTCCCCACCATCAGCTCTCTCTCTCCCTCCTCTCTCTCTCCGGCTCATCTGTCTCTCCTCACCTCCCAGGCATGTCTCTCCTCTTCCCCCCCTCACTCTCTCTCTCTCTCGCGTTGTACTCCACCAACTACTCTCTCTCTCTCTCTCTCTCTCGTCTCTCTCTCCTCTCTCTCTCCCTCTCTCTCTCTTCTCTCTCTCTCTCTCCTCTCTCTCTTCCTCGCCTGTCCCAACGTTCTCCTTCTCCTGTTGAGAAAAGGGGAAGATGAGACGAGTGATGAAGAGGAAGTTGCAAGGGACACAAGTCAGTGTGAATCCCCGAGGAAACTTATAGAGTTACCGACCTTAAAGTTTTGAAGGATTACGAAAAGGTCAGTGGAAGGGGGGGAGGGGGGGGGGAGAGAGAGAGAGTCTGGAAGCGAGAGTTAGGCTGAGACTAGAAAGTTGTTGTGGGGGTGGAGGGCGGGGGAGGGGGGGGATGCTAGAAGGAGTGTGGGGGGGGGTCGTCGAGTGAAGAGGACCTGGTGAGAAGAATGGCGGGGGGTGGGGGGGTGGGGGGGGGTGGGGGGGAGGGGGTAAAGGCTGACGTGGCTGCGAAAAGGGTAAAAAGCATTAACATGTATCGATCACTTTGAAGCGGAACAGACTGTGGGAGAACTTTGTGATCCAATCGTTTCGAGTGGGGAAGAGAGTAGGTCAATCAGCAGCAGCTTTTACAGCGTAACCTCAAAGAAAACCAGCGTAGTAGGTGCTTGCAGTACAGATAGATAGATAGATAGATAGAAGATAGATAGATAGATAGATAGATAGATAGATAGATAGATAGATAGATAGATAGATAGATAGTACGACTAACTGTTCATGTACATAGATAGATAGACAGACAGATGATATATATTCCGACTTATTCTTCATGTAGATAGATAGATAGATAGATAGATATATAGATAGATAGATAGATAGATAGATAGATAGATAGATACATCCTTTTCACACCACACACACTCATACACACACATACACACACACACACACACACACACACACACACACACACATGCACCGCGCGGACAGAGAGAGAGAGAGAGAGAGAGAGAGAGAGAGAGTCCGACAGACAGCAGACGGACGTACAGACACAAATTGCCCTGGCCCTGATCTTGGTTTCAAGTCATTTACCTCAACAGACTTCAAAGCAAAGCTCTTTTCTAGTACCCCAAACGAGAGCGGAAACCGCCGGTTTCGAACCAATCACAAAAAGGGAGAGAGAGAATAGCCAATCACAGAGGGCGATCGAAGCCCTGTCTATTTTAACCGCAGTGCTGAAGACTTACAACCAAACACAAAGTCAGGCTCCGCGAGGTTACAAACAGCCAGATGGATTTTGTTTTGTTTTTGTTTTGTTTTGTTTTGTTTTTGTTGCTTCCTTGGTTGTTTTGTTGTTGTTTTTTTTTTTTGCTTTGTTTTCATTCTCAAAGAGTTTAGATTATATTTCCTATAAAAAAAAAAAGGAACGCATCATGAACTCTAAACATCATTTATTGCAC